>JAOTOM010003473.1:0-115000 GCA_034440615.1 Ashinkailepas kermadecensis
TTTGATCCCATGTGGAGCCGGGGCGCCACCTTACCTCTTGGGTGCATCAGCGTAGCCCATAATGATTTTGCGAATAATGCGGAACACGAAGTTACCTTTTGGAACATTGTCGGGCCTGAAGCAGATGGTTGATTTCAAAATCCTTTCTGTTCCACAAAGCATTCTGTTCATCGATGAAGAAGTAGGCGAAGACTCCGTTAGCTAAGTTCACATAATGCATGATCACACAAATGCAGCACCATCATCATTTTTCTTCAACCGTTGGCATCAATCCTAGCTCTGCCCGCTGTCTCTTTTCATTTTTCGCCATGCTTCATTATGATTGTGACTTCGCCTGTAAGAGGGACGCTTGTCCTGTTGTTGATTTGACAAGTAAATATCTAAATAAATATAGGATATTTCCCAACGCCTCGATCGGAGAATAAGCGAACATTCACCGGTTCTGAATATATCTGCCGTATACAAGGAATCAGCACAGACTGGAGCGCTGCCAATGCGGCCTTGTTATGTGTTCGAAGTCAGACCCCGCAAATGTTCTCGCATGAATCGCTTGGGCATGATGCTGGCGGATGGAGGTGTATTGGAAGTCATTCCAATGAGAACTTTGGGCCGCATCCTAGATGACGGAGGAAAAACTTCGGAAAAAAGCGCCAACCACGACCTCCTCGCTGCCAGACAGAATCACACAGCTGCCTACAGTGCTGCGATTGTGTCTGGGCGATACATCGCTGTCAGACAGAGTCACGCGGCTGCCTACAGTGCTGCGATTGTGTCTGGGCGATACATCGCTGTCAGACAGAATCGCACAGCTGCCTACAGTGCTGCGATTGTGTCTGGGCGATACATCGCTGTCAGACAGAATCGCACAGCTGCCTACAGTGCTGCGATTGTGTCTGGGCGATACATCGCTGCCAGACAGAGTCACACAACTGTTTACAGTAGTGCAACTGTGCCTGGGCGATACAATGGCTTCGCATCAGCTGCGATGCTGCATCACCAGGCGTGGAAAGATGCTCCCCGGCCGGAAGCACAACATCAATCGACGCCATGCAACGAGCAACAGTTCACACACAGCCACTATGAGTGGCCCGCCGTCGGTCAGCACGCAAAAGTGAGGCACGAGACTCGCAATGGTTGAAAATCCGGTGACAGGGCTGTCGTTTCCTTCATAAAAAGCGGTGTGGAGTTCGCGACTGTTGCCCAAAAGTGCCTAGTCCCTTTTGTGCTGCATATCTCGTGCTTTCTGCATCTCGAACAGTCATAGCCTGCTCTCTGCCAGGGTATGACATACAACAATCTGTCCTGGGACGTGCGTGGCCGCGGCAGCTTCCAACAACACCTTCACAAAAAAGTCATAAAATGTTGACGACCGAGGGACGCGTCGCCCACGCGTCAACAGACCCCAGAGACACGAGAAGATCAGATCGCGTGACCAAATCCTACAAGGCACCGCGATACGTATGCCGCCATATCGTAATAAATTATCGAAAGGCGATCTATGTGACCGTTCATTACACCTTTATGGGGTAGTTGTTTTATCTGAACGAAGCGCTCCCAAACGAGATCCATATATTCCATCCATAATGCATAATGCATAATGCACCTTCCATAATGCTCAACATCATCTTCCGCTAAAGGACAGGTCGGTGACTCATATGTGTGACCACCGCGACGTCTGATGAAGCGAAACATGATATAATCGTGATCTATCAGCAAAGGACTTTAAAATGAGATCCATGTTGATCACTTTTACAATACACACAGCACCACTGTATCCAGGTCGGGTCACCGATCCACATGTGACCTGCTTAATCTCTGGCATACTTGACAATATCACCATCGTGATCTATGGGCGGGTAGCTTCTAAATGGCGTCTATTTCGGATATGCTCACGTAAATACTACTTCTGGAGTTTAGGTCAGGCCTCGAGGTTTGACCGCTGTGACCCATTATGGACTCGGCTTGACAAAAAAGCGTTATGGCATCAGATGTACAATTTATTTGGCACCCATGAACTGAAAGTTAAAATATGAAAATATGACTGGATTAATAGGACACGAGGCCAATAAAACGTTATGCGATCACGAGGTCAGATGTTGACTCCAGACGGCCATACTTATTTTGTATTGCGTTGAGCAGATCTTCCGCTTTCAAATGATATGTATGTGTGGCAAGATAATCTCTACCACGAAAAAGATAAAAATGATTTGTGATATGAACTAATGGTCAACTTATGGAATCTTCATATCTAGTAGACCAGAAAAGCCTGCTTTCCGCTCAGAATAATTTTGTTAAAAAACGGTTACTTGCACAATCAGAATATCCTCGAGTTCATTGATGTGCATCTCCTGTGGAAGGTTTCTTCTCGTAAGAAAAAGACATCGCCAACCATGTCCGTTCTGCGAACGCCATGCGTGTTCTCTGGCTGCTGGTGCAGGTCAGATGAGGTCGCATATCGTGGTTCCCTCCCATAGATCATCTGAGAGAAGAAAAAACTCCCGAGAGGTGTCGGCGATGTGACCGAGAGCAACGAAGCAGCTCTCGAGTAGATTGGGTTAGGCGGGATGATTGGGTTGGACTGGATTGCGATAATCTAGACTGATAGACTGGGTGTGTCTGCATTGGGATGGCATTGCGTAATATAGTGTGTATAATGCACTGAGAATACAGTTCCTTCTCACATAGCCGTTCCTTTTATGTCGGCACGAACATTATTAATAGCTGAATTAATGCCGTATAATTCATAATTTTTCAGAGGCTCAGGCGGCTTTAGCTTTCTCGAGATATTACCAAGTCCAAATGAATCCATCATGTGCAATGTGAAGAGCTCAGATATTCGGTAGGTCCCACATCGGCTATCTCAATGGACCTGAGTAGCTCAGAGCTCAATGTGAGCAGCTCAGTGATTTTGTAGGTCTCACATCGGCTGTTTCAATTGACCTGAGTAGCTCAGAGCTCAATGTGAGCAGCTCAGAGATTTAGTAGGTTTCACATCGGCTGTCTCAATGAATCTAAGGAGCTCAGAGCTCGATGTGAGCAGCTCGGATATTTGGTAGGTCCCACATCGTCGGTCTCAATGGACCTGAGCATGCATCAGGATTGCTGAGAGCTGCTGAAGCTCCAAATATCGCCACCTTCCCAGGTGTATTGGTGAGCTCAATGCAGGCATCGATGTGTCTCGGAAAATGCCAAACACTCCTGACCGTTCATTGTTCACTGTGCGGACCGTCTTCAAGGCATCTTCCGCCAATACATTTGGGAGGAGGAGGAGGGGGGGGGGGGGCGGTTGTGGCAGCTAACCACATGGTAAGTTTGCATACCAACCATGTGGTAATGTAGGCCAGGTCAATATCGGGAAATTGATCCAAACTGATGCACATACAGCATCGCAAGATTGACGCGCTGCAACAGAAGTCATATCTCTGGAAGTGTTTGGCAGGTCTCTAGATTTTCTGTGAAGTTGATTTGCATAGTGAATTATGGTATGCCATAACACATGTGATTGTATTCAGGCCAGCCGGAATCCAACGTGACAATGACGGAGCACTTAAATGTCAAGGTAACTTACCCGGTATTCTTCACAGATGATACATGTGCATCGATCATACCGCTCAGAACACAAACATGTCTGTCCCATAGGTGGCCTTGCTCTGGCCCATAGCAATAAGTGGCCTACCCTTCAGCATGTCTATGCAGAACAGGCACAATGCACTTTTCGGATTACAAACAAAAGCGCACTCGCCCGATGTCCTACTCTTCTCAGCGTACGTCCGCTAGGTGCCCCCGAGCCACCCTCACGGAGAGCCGGAGTCATACATTGTAACATCATATTACATTGTACATTACAACGTTACATTGTAACATCATGTGTTTCGATAAACACCACACTAACCAAGGAGAATGAAGAAGAGAAGAGGGACCCAGGAGGGAATCAGATCGCCTGGCTCAGAAATCCAAATGTCTCGAACAGTTCCCAAATTGAGTACATGTCGCCGCCATGAATACACTACAATTATGGCAATGGGAAGGCGATGGAGTGCTCAAATGTTCAATCATTTTGATTGGGTTGCTTACGCAACGAATTTGTGACATTTCAGCCAAGACGCTATTAATACATTCTACTTTTGGTAGGCACCATATTAACAACCCGAGTACCCTTGTATATAAATGTGTGCCTTCAGCTTTGAATTATTTAGCTCATCAACCAAGAACAATTCAAATGGAGGACAATAATAAGGCAAATGCATCACAAAAGCACGAGCCTTTCAAGGAGAATAAGGTAAGAAGCGGCAGAAGAGGACACAGAATAGCGCGGAATAAGGTAAGAACCGGTAGAAGAGGACACAGAATAGCGCGGAATAAGGTAAGAAGCGGCAGAAGAGGACACAGAATAGCGCGGAATTAGCTGGTACTGTCAAGCAGGTAAGGTGTGGTTAGCATGAGCAGTTGGGTAAGACGAGTCAGGTTGAGACTGCTGAAAATAACGAATTTCTTGCTCACTTGGTAACTCGAAAGTATTTTTACGACTGAACTCTTCATTTTGGAACCAAAATATCTTGTAATACCAAGATCAGTATCGTAATTTGTTTGATCTAGGTAGGACTGAGCCTATTTTTCCAAAGGAACCTTGAACTCGGAAGTAACGGGGAGAGAGAGAGAGAGAGAGAGAGAGAGAGAGAGAGAGAGAGAGAGAGAGAGAGAGAGACGTGCTGAGAGAGACGTGGGACGAATCAAAATGAGTAGATGATGGCAGGTATGTACAACGTCGACGCAAATGTGTACGGACCATGTTGGAGTATCATGCCTTCCTTGCACCTGAGCATGAGGCATGCATTCCTCCGATATGTCTGGCATGTTTGCCATGAGATTTGGTAGAGGTAGCGACAAGACTGACAAGCTCAAGCAACGATGTCGAAAGCGGGGAGGATTGGGGAGGGGGGAGGTAGGGTATAACTGCCAGCCCTCCCAAGTTGGGGGGGGGGGGAAGCAGCAGGATTTGGCTAACCTAGAACATGTAATATGTGGGGAAGTCAGCGAAAATACGTGACATTATCGTGTCAAATATCTTCCTCCAAACTAAGGCGTATTCAAGAGCACCGCCCCAATAAAATAATGGAATGAATCGTGGAGTGAATGCAAACATGAATACCCTTCATATCATTTCATTAATTTAGTCGGGATTTGGGTATTTGCCACGAAGAATATTAAAGTTACAGATGACTTGGGAGAGTTTTCCTCAACGGTTCACATGTCAAAATCGGCTCCGCTGGATCTGCCACTGGAACCAAGTGGTTCGAGTGCAGTGGCCATAACTTCATGTTCAAATACCGTGAACAAGATCACGCTTAGTTAATTTATAGCAGTGATGTCGGTCAGACTGCCGTGCACCTGTACAATAATTTACTTTAGAACATTAAAAGTGGGTACCTATTAAAGAAATGACCAGAACGATTATGAAGCTGTACATGCATAACCGAACGGTCGGAATACAGCGCTTAGCTTTGAATATTTGCTAATTTAAGAAGCATAACATCTGGGCAAAGTGAACAGAATTAGTGACTTCAACAAAAAGGCGCGACGCCCTTTGCTCACTCAAGGGGGGCGCAGCGCCCCATACGTTCCACTGCACCTGCATTAGGACCTGGAACTGAGGGACCTATAATCAAAGTATATTCAAATACGGGATTTTATTACTTAAATGTCCACGAATTTATACCAAGGGCGGCATTCCTCAGCTCGACCATTCCAAACATGGAGCACAAACGGGTCGTGACGCGGGAACACGGAGCACACAAGTGTAGTGACGCGGGAACACGGAGCACACAAGTGTAGTGACGCGGGAACACGGAGCACACAAGTGTAGTGACGCGGGAACACGGAGCACACAAGTGTAGTGACGCGGGAACACGGAGCACACAAGTGTAGTGACGCGGGAACACGGAGCACACAAGTGTAGTGACGCGGGAACACGGAGCACACAAGTGTAGTGACGCGGGAACACGGAGCACACAAGTGTAGTGACGCGGGAACACGGAGCACACAAAGTAGTGACGCGGGAACACGGAGCACACAAGTGTGGTGACGAGGGAACACGGAGCACACAAGTGTAGTGACGCGGGAACACGGAGCACACAAGTGTAGTGACGCGGGAACACGGAGCACACAAGTGTAGTGACGCGGGAACACGGAGAAAAAGTGTAGTGACGCGGGAACACGGAGACACAAGTGTAGTGACGCGGGAACACGGAGCACACAAGTGTAGTGACGCGTGTAGTGGGAACACACAAGTGTAGTGAGGACGGAGCACACAAGTGTAGTGACGCGGGAACACGGAAGTGTAGTGACACGGGAAAGAACACGACACAAGTGTAGTGACGCGGGAACAGGAGCACACAAGTGTAGTGACGGGGAACACGGAGCACACAAGTGTAGTGACGCGGGAACACGGAGCACACAAGTGTAGTGACGCGGGAACACGGAGCACACAAGTGTAGTGACGCGGGAACACGGAGCACACAAGTGTAGTGACGCGGGAACACGGAGCACACAAGTGTAGTGACGCGGGAACACGAAGCACACAAGTGTAGTGACGCGGGAACACGGAGCACACAAGTGTAGTGACGCGGGAACACGGAGCACATACGTGTAGTGACGCGGGAACACGGAGCACACACGTGTAGTGACGCG
Organism: Ashinkailepas kermadecensis; assembly: GCA_034440615.1. Lineage (NCBI taxonomy): Eukaryota > Metazoa > Arthropoda > Thecostraca > Neolepadidae > Ashinkailepas > Ashinkailepas kermadecensis. Next base: position 6,688 of record JAOTOM010003473.1, read on the forward strand.
GGGACCTGCAGGAGATGGGAGGCGGAAGAGGCACCTGTCCCCTCCCTCAGCTGTGAGACTAGGCCGAAGCCCTCTCAACTGTTGTAGTATGCAGTAGAGCGTATACAGAAATATGTGTTCAAGCCAGCTCTACGCGTTCAATTGACAACCCCTGTCGAACATATCTCAGAATATACTATTAGTATTGGGATGTCATCAAGCTTCACAAGTTCGAAATTCATGAGCATTCATTACTTATGTTCACTACACAAGCATGATTGAATTTGGCTTCCCTCCTTCCTCTCCAACTGGCCATAGCACAGTTAGCTGATTGTCAGAGGTGCGGACTGGCAAAAGCACATATATTTTTCACAGGATCCTCGCAAGTGTTTTAAGTTGGCTTGACTCAGCGTGCGCTCATATTCCAATAATCCCGTGCAAGTCCATATGATGGATCTAGACCTAATGATGTTTCACGATTTTTAAACCAAATTTAGACCTAATGGTATTTCACAACTTGCTGCTCTTGTGGTCTTGCGAAGTGAAGACAGCGGCAGACTTTATGACTACATTCATTCATATATATATATATATATATGTATATATATATATGTATATATATATATATGTATATATATATATATATATATATATATATATATATATATATATATATATATATATATATATATATATATATATATATATATATATATATATATATATATATATATATATAATACAATCTAGAAGTATTGGTGACGGCGCTAATGGGCTCTCACTACAATATACTTTGAGTGCTAGCAAATCACTCGCTGGTGTGCATATGAGAATTTGATAGGAAAGCCGTCCTAGCTGGACATAATGACACGATTTGCTTCACGTGGCACCACCACCTCATGGTACAAAGTGGATCCTATCTCAAGAGCTCAGAAAGTACCATGGATGACATAGCACAGCTAAAATTCCGAGAGAACAATACTGGACCAGATCCAATCAATGCGGTGGATACAAGGCAGACTTACTTTAATAGCAGATGGGAGTCGAGCGTTGTTCTTCCCCAACGTCTTCTCTTTGCGACATCTCAGTCCCGAGGCGTGCCCAAAGATCGCCGTTGACACAAAAATAAACTTCTCGGCTTTGGGACTTTCTGGCAGAGCAGGAGCAGAAGCAGGAGCAGGAGCAGGTCCGCTCCTATTCTGCGAGCCTCCAGCGCCTGGGGCGCCGACCGAAAGGGAGACTTCTGCGCCAACAGACAGCTCGACAACTGCTTCGTGCCGCATTGGCGTCTCAGCGCATCCCGCGTGGGCAGCGATTCGTGCTTGCAAACCGATCTGCAGCCACTATTTATTTTGTTTCACCACATCAGAGTATCTATCAGCTGGTGATGTCAATCGCAACTTGTGCGAGGCGTCAAGCACATCTGCATGCACACTCGAACGCACCGTCGCGAAAATTGATGCATATTCATGCATCAGTAATGAGGTGATGAATTCCGCTTAGTGATGTCAGAACCTCATATCTTATTTTACTCGTGCGATACCTATTGTTCACTAGGTATCTCACGATGAATGGAGCAATCGGCGTAAATTGGACAAAAAGCCTGTGGTAAAGCTGAATTGCAATTGCAGCGATGGTAACTGGAACTCTACGTCGCGGTATGGATTGCGAACTTGCGATGCTACAGGCCTACACATACGTGTTAGTTAGTACAAGCTATCGCAGGCTTTGTCTTGCCTACTTCACGACAATATTCCCGTTGATAGACAGCCTAAATGCTACTCCGTATGGCCGCCGCAGACGGTTTGTCGGTGGAAATCAGACTGGTGGGCCCATCGAAAAGCACAAATGCTAGAATCGGAAATGTTTCCTGCGTCTAGGGCGGCGGCGTCCGGAGCTTAAATGACGTCAATAGAGCAGATTATCGGTATTCACGTGACGCAGAGTGCTTGTGCGCTGCGCAGACACGGTTTTCTCGGCAAACCCGCCGCCGGACAGGCGCGGCTCGAACAGAGAGTCCGCGGATCCGCACAGCTGAGGGCATAGCACGGCAAGGACGTGCACATGCGTGTGGAATTGTATTTGTTTGTGGACTTGATTTGATGGCGTGACGACAAAACTGAAACACCGAATTGGGGTAGCACAGCGGCGGTGATTTTCTTCATTGTCGGTTCCATAACACACTATCCCGAAACGAAAGCAAAAAGGAAAGCCATGTTTTGCTGCTTTTGTTGGTGAACAACAAATGCCTCGGCCATGTTTTGTTGCTGGTACTGGTGGCGAATAACAAATGTCTCGGCCATGTTTTGTTGCTGGTATTGGTGGACAACAAGACATGTCTCGGCCATGGTTTGTTGCTGGTACTGGTGGAAAACAAGAAATGTTTCGGCCATGCTTTGTTGCTGGTTCTGATAGAAAACAACAAATGTATCGGCTATGTTTTGTTGCTGGTACTGGTGGTGAACAACAAATGTCACGGAGAACTACGTTACGGATTGAACTTGTGAAGTAATATCGCGCTGAATTAGATGTTGAGGATGAAAAGTGAAGAATGTGGAAGTGAGAATGAGGATGAAGACCAACACTGACTCCGACTGGTTCGAATGAGAGAACCTCAATCATTGTGACGTTCCAGGGCAAGTGCTGACCCGTCATCCAGGGAAAATTCGAACTCTTAAAGCATGGTTTTTACGGGAACCTGTAACTGCCACGGAAGCTACGGCATCCCGCCAACTTCGACTGGGCTCCTGCAGACGGTGCAGACAGACTTGAATTATTGGCGCTGCCAAATCAATTGGGCCCATTCTGATCCTGCAACATCCCATCCTGTACCTAATGCTACGCTTCAAAATTGTGGGCGTCGCATTAATCACATTGAAGCAACAAACATGAGTGAACCGGTGAAGCGGGAGATGACATGGAAGACGATTGAGCGGACTCCGATTTTTTGGGAAAAGCTTCCCTCTCTGAAAGGCCTAGAAGACTCGACATATTTTAAGCGGAAATTCGCATTTTGAGGTCATTGTTAGACAGTCTCAAAATATTTCAGTCATTTAGTAACAACAATATTTTGTTTGGAATTGCACTGCCAATGCCAAAAGTACAACAGCCTTCACCTGCAAATCGTACGCTCATATTTACTCCCACAGGAGCCTTCGATCCTTACATGGTACTCTGGTGATGAATGTACTTTGGTGATGCAGGTACTTTGGTGATAAAAGTACTTTGGTGATGCAGGCACTTTGGTGCCGTGGGAACTCGTGATGCTTGGCAGTACAACCGTGCTGCGACCGGGAGACTGTGCCGGCCGTGTTCGGAGAAGGGGACGGCACCCTCCGGCGCGGCCCCCTCACCTGCGGGGTGGCTGGCCGCTGCCGCCGCCGGGGGCGACACTCACCTCGTGCCGGGAAGTGTGGGACCACGGTCGGAGCGGCGCCAGAAGCGTGCCGGGCGGTGTCGGACCGCGGTCGGAGCGGCGCCGGAAGCGTGCCGCCTGCCGAACCGATTCGGCCGAGTGCGTGCCGACCGCGGGCGCCGCACGGAGCACTAGCGCCGCTTCTGCCGGCGTGCGGCGGTCGCGGCGCGCGCGTACCGTGATTGGCCGAGCCGTGCTCCATGCGCTCACACCTCCCACGCCGAGATCGATCCTCGGGGATGCCCGCCGCCGGGCGCGGGCAACAGGTTATGGAGTGGGTCACCGGCCAAGTCTGGGTCAGCGCGTCGCGGGCGGTTGGCGCCCAGCACCCCCCGTGTCACTTTGTTCCTCCTTGTCGCACATACACTGGTTACGTGTGTGTGTGTGTGTGTGTGTGTGTGTGTGTGTGTGTGTGTGTGTGTGTGTGTGTGTGTGTGTGTGTGTGTGTGTGTGTCTGTGTGTGGAGAGGGAGGGGGTGCTTCTCAGGACGTCTGGCGGCTATTAGCCGTGAAGGACCGAGGGTTATTGTCAGAGGGGCGCATGGGTAGAGAATTCCATGAGGTAGGTGTGCCACACGAATGTTGCTGAGGATTAGCATGGGGCCTATGGGCTTTGACTGGGATTAATGGCAACAAAAACGCAATTTGCCACACTAACTTTTACTGCGATCCTCCACTCATGGAGGATAGATGAAGGTGAAGAAGGAAGAGGGAGATAGAGAGAGAGATAGAGAGAGAGAGAGAGAGAGAGAGAGAGAGAGAGAGAGAGAGAGAGAGAGAGAGAGAGAGAGAGAGAGAGAGAGAGAGAGAGAGAGAGAGAGAGAGAGAGAGAGAGAGAGAGAGAGAGAGAGAGAGAGAGAGAGAGAGAGAGAGAGAGAGAGAGAGAGAGAGAGAGAGAGAGAGAGAGGACGTGAGGAAATAACGTGCCTAACTAGACCTGCAGAAATTAAACGTTGGCAACAGACATTACGTCGCCCAGAAACTCTGTGGTAAACGGTGGGCAGTCCAAGGAACAAGAGGTACATTTTACAGAATTAAATGGAGACGAGATAACACATACATTGCAACAACAAAAAAAGATTCAGAGATGGGCAGCCAATCCGTAGGTTTCATATTGGTTGTGGAAATAACCAACCCTCAGCATCTGGAGCAATACTCATCTTAAAAGACAACACCAGATGAATAGAAAAGCTAAAGACAGACACCCACTAAACGTGTGCGGTTTGGCATGACATACGAGTACATCCACCACCGCTTGTCGGCCGGAGTTGACCTGCGGTGTGGAGCTGCCCCCAGTAGCCACACCGGCCGCCTGTCCTCTCTACGGAGGTGTGACCCTGCGGTGTGGAGCTCCACCAGTGGTCACACCGAGTCCACAGTCCTCTCTACGGAGGTGTGACCCTGCGGTGTGGAGCTGCCCCCAGTGGCCACACCGAGCCCACAGTCCTCTCTACGGAGGTGTGACCCTGCGGTGTGGAGCTGCTCCCAGTGGCCACACCGGCCCCCTGTCCTCTCTACGGAGGTGTGACCCTGCGGTGTGGAGCTGCCCCCAGTGACCACACCGAGCCCACAGTCCTCTCTACGGAGGTGTGACCCTGCGGTGTGGAGCAGCTCACACCCTCGGTGTGCCCCCAGTGGTCACACCGAGCCCCTGTCCCTCTACGGAGGTGTGACCCTGCGGTGTGGAGCTGCCCCCAGTGGCCACACCGAGCCCACAGTCCTCTCTACGGAGGTGTGACCCTGCGGTGTGGAGCTGCCCCCAGTGGCCACACCGAGCCCACAGTCCTTTACGGAGGTGTGACCCTGCGGTGTGGAGCTGCCCCAGTGGCCACACCGGCTGTCCTCTCTACGGAGGTGTGACCCTGCGGTGTGGAGCTGCCCCCTCGGAGGTGTGCCCGCCAGTGGCCACACCGAGCCCACAGTCCTCTCTACGGAGGTGTGACCCTGCGGTGTGGAGCTGCCCCCAGTGGCCACACCGGCCCCCTGTCCTCTCTACGGAGGTGTGACCCTGTCTCTACGGGGCGTGGAGCTGCCCCCAGTGACAGTCTCCGGAGGGGACCGCGGTATGGGCCACCAGGGTCACACCGAGCCCACAGTCTCTCTACGGAGGCGGTGTGGTCGGCAAGCACCTCCGCCGATATTCGGCAGAGGGGCTACGGCAGGCACATCTTCGGATATTCGGCAGAGATGCAAGAGAAGGCACCCTTCTGCTGGCATTCAGCAGAGAAGACATAGCAGTCTCCAGGGTTGTCGTTCTATGAATATGATTGTGATGGCTCAAATACCCAAAAATATATGGTATAATGCATGTGCGCGGGGCCATGGAAAACGCACACTGAACATATAGACACAATAAATGTTAGTATGCGTCACGAGAGGACGCGGAAGGGAAGCACTGGGAGCTTGCCCCCCCCCCCCCGATGTAAAGGTGACACTCCTTCGACCCGGAAAATGTGCCCCTCTGTGGAGACGTGAGTGCAGGCACCCCGCTCCTCGCTGGACGGATTTATAAACCAAAACCCTTGGGAGGAAATGGCACCCCTTTAATACTCTCGAGTAAACCTTCACCTCCCGTTCTACGGATTTTCAGCCGAAGACGTCCCTCTACGGAATTTTGCAGTGGCGCTCCTCTGAGGAAATGGTGGCCCTCCAACGAGTGCCCCTCCTCGATTAAAGTTTCTCGATCGCCCCTGGTGTGCATTGATCATATATAAGGCCCATTGATCATACATAAGGCCCATTACATGACCACGGCACATATCGAGAGCGTAAAATACGAATAATATTTCAGTATCAAAAGGCCAGCACTAAGCAGAACTAGGTAACGAAGATCTCATTTGAAGAAAACTAATCAGTGGTTCTTAAAAGTGAAAGGCACGAAGTTTTGCTTTCCCACGCTCATTATGACGATATCCTATAGACATTGCGTGTAAAGAGCTCATTATGACGATATCCTATAGTTTCAGAAGCTAAAGCTAAAGTATGTTGAATCCTGAAGCTAAAGTATGTTAATCAGTTGCTGAATTATTCTCAGTTTTTAAAGAAACAATTACCCCGTTTTCATGAGCAGCAAAACTTCGGAATGCGTTGCGATTAGGACACTTGCGAAAAAAAATGTTTTTGTAAACTGGCTTTGGCATAGCAAAACATGCAAAAAGCTTAACGCATATTTGCGCTTCGGCAGGTGGAATTTTGCGATTAGCGGCAACCATGAACAATTAACGGTACGGCTGCAAAGGTCATGACGTTTCTTGAAGCTATTCTCTGCTAAGGTTTGAGTAAATTTAAGGTAATCATGAAAAGTAAACGTCTTGTTTTTAATTCTAATTGCAAACCTATTTATGAAACAAACAAAAAACAGACACGTATCGGCTCAAAGCGACGCTGATACGTTACTTTATTAGTCGGCGTGCCCAACCGTGAGTTTTGCGATTTGGCGGAGTGTTCTAACTTGTAGATTTGTTAAGGCTGGGTTTTCATTTGATGGGTTTTGCTGATTTATCTCTTGGAATGCGTAGTGAACCTGATTTAGCCTGCTTATTTAATTATCGCACAGTCGGTGTAGTCTGGAAACAATGCAACATCGAACTCACGAAGAAGAAGAAGAAAGCTATGTGAATCCTTCGAATTCGCAGATACGCTGACCCCCTATCTCTCTGCCCAACAGCCTCTAATTACGTGGACCACTGATGATGCTTTGTGCCTGTGTGCGCCGTTGCTCGAAGCAGGTGCGTCAGAAGCGCAAAAATGCGCCAAATATTCGGCACTTTTCACCACATCGCGTCAGACGCCAAATCGCAAAAGTACGATTAGGTGGCTGCCTTGCTCTTGAAATCGGGCCGCGCGATCGGAACTTTTGCGAATCGACCGGATCGGAAATTTTCCTTTGCGGCTGACCTACTGATGTAAACGGGGTAAATCATGGGAAATAGACGCACAATTTTGAAACTCTGCCTAACTATATCGCAAAATGTTTTGGTCCGATCGAGTTGAAAATCTAAAATATGAAACTGAAGCCATAGTTTACCTCCAAGACCAAATTCCCATAACATCTGAAATTATGATGAGTCAATTTAAGTAGGTGTCGGGTCTGGAGATAATCCAGATACATGCATATTGGATACTTGAGCAGCAAAATAAGAGCCGATGATCATCATTATTCGATATGTTCGAAATGCGCACTGGTATTTATTTTATTTTCAGAACCCTTGCACACTGTGATAACCCCTCCAAAACTGGGCATACATCATTACCAACAAAGCATTCTGGTTACAGGGACAATTTCGGTTTAGCGAAAGAGCCTGATATTTGGAACACATTGAGAGGCTCTATTTTCGGAAAGATTTAATAAACCCAGGAATGCCAGAGGTCTACGTACCGCAGGGGTAGAAACATTTCCCTCCCTTCATTTTGTTTCCCTAATATATCTCAGGAACCAATTGAGATAGACAGCTCAAATTTTGGACGCATCTAGGGGAAGGTGGGGTATAGTGGACTACCTAAGGTATGATGACATGCCTTTCTTAATTGATGGGCGATATCTAGAAGGTAGCTACATGCTTCGGCTTTCCTTATTACTTGGATTATTTATATCTTGGGCTGATATCAACTGGCATAAATTGACGTTGAAGGAGCGAGTACAATAATTTGATCCATACAAAATTGCGGGGAAAAGTAGCCTACTGGCGGTCCACTTTACCCTGTCCCATAAAAAATGGCCGTTGACAAAATCTCTATCGTTTGTATTGTTCAATACTCCCCGTTTTCATAATTAAGCATGTTTATCAACACATCGCAATAAAGCATGTTCATCGATGAAACGAACTGCTACGGGCAATGTACATGTCATGAATCTTCTGCATATTGGTACAGGTCACAAGTGAACTCATCATCATCCTCCGTCAAACCGGCACACATGTCATGAGCTCACTGTTTACATTGGCAGCAGCGAGCCCACCCTTCACCCTCCATGGATCGAGAAAATGACTGTACAGTACAGGCATACCGTATCGCTACGGTAACCGGACAAATGTACATCAAGCAAATGTACGTACGCCAGATGTACGTACACAAATGTACGTCAACAAATATACGTACGCGCAGATGTACGTATGACAATTGTACGTAAGCGCAGATGTACGTATGGTAAATGTACGTAAGCGCAAATGTACTTATGACAAATGTACGTATGCGCCAAAGTACGTAAGCGCAAATGTACGTATGCGCAAAAGTACGTAAACGAAAATGTACGTATGCGCAAATGTACGTAAGTGCAAATGTAAGTAAGCGCAAATGTACCTAATCGCAAATGTCGTAAGCGCAATTGTACGTAAGAGGAAAAATACGTAAGCGCAAATGTACCTATGGCAAATGTACGTAAACGTAGCAGTACGCAAGAGCAAGTGTACGAATGATTCAAGGTACGCACACTTACGCATACGTACATTTGCATTGACATACATTAGCTTGAACGTACTTTTCCATGTACGTATATTTGCACTAGCGTATACGTACGCACATTTGCGCTCACGTACTTTTGCGTTTACGTACATTGTGCACACGTGCATTTGTGCATACGTACACGTGAGCATGCGTACATTTGTGCATAGGTACATTTGTGCATACGTGTACTTGCGCTGACATGCTTCTGCGCTTACGTACATTTGTAATTACGTACATTTGCGCATACGTACATTTGCGCTTATGCACATTTGCGTCTACGTACATTTGGGTTTACTTATATTTGCGCTTACGTACATTTGGGTTTACGTGTATTTGCGCTTATGCACATTTGCGCTTACGTACATTTGCGCTTATGTACATTTGCGCTGATGTACATTTGCGCTGGCGTACTTTTACACTTACGTATACTTGTGCATACATACATTTGTGCACACGTGCATTTGTGCATGCGGACATGTGTGCATACGTACATTTGTGCATATGTACATTTGTACATACGTACATTTATGCATACGTACATTTTCAATTACGTACATTTACCCATACGTACATTTGTGATTACCTACACTTGCGCTTATGTACATTTGCGCTTATGTACATTTGCGCTTATGTACATTTGCGCCTGCGTACTTTTGCGCTGACGTACATTTGCGCTTACGTACATTTGTGCTTACGTAATTTTGCGCTTACGTACATTTGCTCACGTGCTTTCGCCATACATACATTTCCTCTTACGTACATCTGCCACACGCACATTTGCCATACGTACATTTGCACTTTCGTACATCTGCACTTACGTGCATCTGCCATACGTACTTTTGCGAATACGTACATTTGCTTACGTACATCTGTCATATGTACATTTGTCCTAGAATCTATCGCTACGGTTTTCGTCAATCCACTCTTCACTTGCACGTCGGTTGGGCCCCATTTTTTGTTCTTTCCTGGTCTGCTTCTTCGCTTTATTCTTTTTTGATTTTTTCTTCTACAATTTGGGTAAGTTTTCTTTTCGTTTTGCTGTCTTCAGCTTCCTTCTCGATCCTTATCTTGTATGGTAAACCAGTTAAGATGTTTCTTAACAGTTAACCAGTTAAGAAACCACTTGCTCTTTCTTCATCCCTCTTTGCTGTCCCTTGACTCCGGCACCCGACTTGTGGCATTAGCATGATTTGCTCCGGTGACACTTCAAGAGTCGACGTACTTGGGCCTGGAATAGCCAAGTGAGAGTTACAACGTGCAGTGACTGAGACTGCGCGCTGCTCCGGCTGATCCGTGGCCCCGGCTGATGCTGCGGCCTGCTCCGGCTGAGGCTGCGGCCTGCTCCGGCTGAGGCTGCGCGCTGCTCCGGCTGATCCGTAACTTCGGCTGGCCCATAGTCGTCATCGCAAAACACGTGCCGCTCGCACAGACAGATGCCTGTTCGCCGGAAGGCGCTGATCGCAATCTTGGGAATTGCGGCACGGAGGTACGCTTCTCCGAACAGCTGACCGACTTGGTGGATCATCACAATTCGACCCGGACTGTTACGGCCCGGCTGTAGAACGTGCTCAGAGGGACCATGAACCCCACATCCAGAGGCTGCAGTCGGTGAGTAGTGTGCGGTGGCAGCACCAGCCACTTTTGTACGGCCCGGCTGTAGAACGTGCTCAGAGGGACCATGAACCCCACATCCAGAGGCTGCAGTCGGTGAGTAGTGTGCGGTGGCAGCACCTAGTACCGTCACGTGATTGGCTCTGGCCAGGTCGATCACGTCCAAGTTCTTTGTATGCGATAGGTGCCCGTCCAGGACCAACAGTGCAGAATCCCATCAGTCGGCCTGGCGTGCATCAGCTAGTGGTGGAACCGCTTTGTAAACGTTTCCGGCTGCATCCAGCCGGAAGGATGGCACGTGTAGCCTGTTCCCGGCGACGTGCCGTCCATCAGCGCCGGATCCATTCGTACAGGCGGGAAGATGAGGTGGGGCGGGATGTACCGTCCGCCAGCAAACATGCATGTCACCGTTGTCGACAGCAGCCATCGGTGATAGTGATAGTGACAGCGATGAGTGATAGAGTGATAGCGGTGATAGTGACATGCATGTCACTTTAACATTATTCGACGCTAATATCCATCCGATAAATGTACTCTGGAAAATTGTATTCGGTACACCATTATTTTCCCATAGGGTGTAATGTTAAAGTCTTCGTTGACCTGAGGTCAAATGGTGACCTCGAGTAACCAGTTGACTTAGTGTGCTGCATGCCACCGTGATAGCGGTGGCACAAGCGTTTGAATCATTCCAACAAGTGAATTATCCGGCAAGTTATGCGGTACCCCAGATTTGACCTGGCTGACCTTTTCGCCTCTGAAGACGAAATGGTTCGTCGTAGCAGAAAATCGTTTCGGGATGCATGTACGGGTATTTCTGCGAAGGTTGTGTCAAATTTTCAGACGAATCGGAGGACATTGGTGAAATCGCTTCTGGATGCGTTGTTTAACACGCGCCCTGGAGGCCTCTGAGAATTACGCGCACTGGAGGGGGGGGCGGATTCCGCCCCCCTAAGATCTCGGCTCCTAGTAAAGCTGGAGGAACGAAATTCGCAGGGTGGATGGGCACGGTAGTGAACTCTATTGTGTGCAATTTTCGTGACCTTAGGTCATTTTCTTCAAGGTCAAATGAGGTCAGATTGGCAAAATTTTCCGGTTTTGCGTGGCTTGGCTTGTCATCGTTATGGATCGCTGTGATTGTGTTTAAATGCTCAAAAATGAGGCATCAATGATGTTTTGGACATTACTAATGATGCAATGCCACCAACATTTGACCTCAGGTCACCTATATAGCACCACTTTATCAGGTCAGTTACCTGTTCCAGTTACCGGAACCGGGCCGCCCGTCCGACTGCTCCGTCGGGCAGCTCGGAGCAATCGGCTTCGTGAAGAAGGGAGTGAAGTACATGAATAAAGTATGGAAACGCAATGATAAACAGTAGAAATGACAACCAGTAGTGCATTTATGGCAACATTCCAGTTGATCAAGTTTGGTTCCATTAACCTGTCATGAACTTGACCTGACTTGACCTTGGTGACCTAACATGACCTTGAAACTATACAGCATATCAATATGCATCAAACAAGTCGCTAGTGTTGCCTAGAACACTTCCCTTTTGTCAGTATACTGGAAGCGCATCAGCGCCGATTTTTGTGGTCTGGCGCTATAACATTGTTTGATTTTAGCGGCCCCTAACTTGAAAATTTGTCGACAGATTTCCATTTTTCTTGCTTTAAACGACGCGCCGTTCATTTCTAAGCAGGTACACCGAAGATCGCGTATATCGACCGGTAAAATCTGCAGTTGTTTGCGAAAAACCGGGGGAGTGGGCGGATTTCGCCCCCCCCCCCTCCAGTGCGCGTGTTAATGGGATGCTAGTGCTACCTGATGAAATGCCTCATCGATAGAGGTCAGATCACGCAGTGTGCTGCTTCTTGTGTTGCTAGTGCATGCATCAGTGTTGAGATAGTCTACATTCAATGCTTCGTTTTGCCCACATACGGTACCCAAGTGGACTACTTTCTTTTTCTGAAATTCATAAAAACCTGACCTGAGGTCAAACGCTGGCGCTGACGGTCACATGCTCGGATGTGCTGCGTCCTTGCTCGGTGGGCGATTATTTGACGCTAATATCCATCCGATAAATTTATTGATGGAAATGTTATTCGGTACACCGTGATTTTCCCATATGGTGTAATGTTAAAGCTTCGTTGACCTGAGGTCAAATAGTGACCTCGAGTGACCAGTTGACTTGGTGTGCTGCATGCCACCCTGATAGAGGTGGCACAAGCCTTTTAATCATTCCAATAAGTTAACTCTCCGGCAAGTTATGCGGTACCCCAGATTTGACCTGGCTGACCTTTTCGCCTCTGAAGGCGAAATGTTTCGTGGTAGCAGAAAATCGTTTCGGGGTGCATGTACGGGTATTTCTGCGAAGGTTGTGTCATATTTTTCACACGAATCGGAGGACATTGGTGAATTCGTTTCTGAATGCGTTGTTGAATGGGATGCCAGTGCTACCTGATGAAATGCGTCATCGATAGAGGTCAGATCACGCAGTGTGCTGCTTCTTGGGTTGCTAGTGCATGCATCAGTGTTGAGATAGTCTACATTCAATGCTTCGTTTTGCCCACATAAGGTACCCAAGTGGACTACTTTCTTTTTCTGAATTTCATAAAACCTGACCTGAGGTCAAACGCTGGCGCTGACGGTCACATGCTCGGATATGCTTCATCCTTGCTCGATGGGCGATTACTCGACGCCAATATACATCCGATAAATGTATTCAGGAAAATTGTAATCGGTACACCGTGATTTTCCCATAGGGTGTAATGTTAAAGTCTTCGTTGACCTGATGTCAAATGGTGAACTTGAAGGTGACATGCTTGGATGTGCTACTTTCTTGTCCGAGGGGAGATTTTTTGGCGCTAATGTCCATCCGATGAATGTATTTAGGAAGGTATTATCAGGTAGATGGCAATAATGCATGGTCAAAACAGTATTTTGCGAATATAGGTCAAACTATGAGATTGTAGGCCAGACGCTTCAATGTGCTGCATCCATGGGCCATAACCAATGTCTGGGTGTTTTTTCGTCGTGCCAAGTACAATTTTGCGGACATTATCGGGTACACAAGAATTTGGTATAGTGCATTTTTTTGGCTCTTTTGGCGAACGGTGATGAATCAGTGGCCATAATGGGTCATTTTGATCGATGTGCTCTATGTACGTGCTATGTAGACTATGACCTGCAATAATCAGGTATATCCAATGTGTCACCATGATTTTATTCGGTACCCCGTAAATAGATAAAGTGCATGAGTAAAACCAACTTCGGTGACCTGAGGTTAAACTGTGACATTGAAGTTCACGTAATTCGATGTGCTGCATCTTTGATGGACAGCGGACATCTAGGCGTTGGAATCATTCGGCTAAGTGAAATACTTCGAATTTTATGCGGTACACCGTTTTTGACCCGAGTGACCTCTGTGGACCTCTGGAGATCGAACCGCTCGTCCTACTGAAGAATCGTTGTTTGCCTTACTTTTGCAAGCGACAAAGATCATATCCTGAAAAACATGAACGACTTCGGAGAGTATGCGAATAGGATGCTGAATGCGAATGCGAATGCGTTGCTAATATCATGGACATGGCTCGGCGCGCGTTTCTCCGTGCCGCCCCGGCCGGCCGCCGCACCGGCCTACAATTGATAACTGCAGATGCAGGCGCAGCTTGGTGGAGCTGGAAATTACCATGCGTGTGGTCAACAGATCGGTGTTTTGTTTGACACTGGACACAGTCGAATAATTAATCGGATTTGACGTTTGGGTGTATGTAAGGGCACACCTTGAATCGGAACTGATCTCCTTTAGACTGAATCATTTTCACCACTGTCTCACTAAGATGTCTAACAAAAATTGCACCCAAGATTAATTCCAAGAATTATGAAAATTGGGAAGACCATGTTTACCACGGTTACCCTGGAGAACCGACCCTGGCAACGCGAGCAGAAAATACCTTTGAAATTGAACATGGATGTGTGTGGAGTGGACAATGAGGTTCGTTGAGCCTACGTTCGGCCACCCACATTATCTCACTTTCTATGGTGTCATGAGAACTTATAAGTCACCTGCCGATACTTCGAAGAAAGCTTCCATTTTTGGTTGGACGGGGGGGGGGCCTGGAGGGGAAGCTATCTCGCAAGCCTTGAACACAAATGTGATTTTTTAGGTCTCAAGTATTTTTTCCTTGATTTGGAAATGTTTCTTCTTTCCTTAATCCGTGACAGATAAGCCTCGGGACATAACACTCAATTATAGGAATGTGTTGTGTCTTGAAATCCATCCTAGCCACTTTGGCGTGGGATGATCAGGAGATGAGCAGCCATATTTTACTTGAAGCCAGGTGGGTATGGGGCTAGTTGAACAATCGTGACAGAGAGAAATGAGCTGTGGATGAGCCGTAGTCTATTTATGTGCTGCATGTTGCTGATGTTATTCTCATGAAACATGAAATCATTTGCATAAGATTGTTGTTCAGCCCATTGGCGTTAAGTAGGTTGTTATGTTATGAGTTGTGGTGTGAGAATACTAGATAATAAGGCGGTGAAAATCTAGGTCAACGTAAATTACGTGACATTTTCTTATTGCCTTATGTTTTTCCACCAGAATACGTGCAGTGACAAAAAGTGACCATACAAATCCTGCAACCATAAAAGTACCACTCCCCAGTAGTCGTCACAGCATTTGTTAACATCAATAAGTCTTGTGATCAACTTACCCCACCACTAGGATCAATCTACCCATGCATGGGGTAAGTTGAGACAAGGGGATAGATCCGAACAACTCCAAATATAGCTGATATATAATTGTTTGAGAAACATGTGCATACGACTCATTCGTGTCCGAAAGATCGCCCTCCAGAATATGAACACGAATAATCCATCTATCCCACCACCGGCGCTCAAGACCCTCTCAAGTAAGAATTGGCTCAACATACCCCGATTTCCCCAAAACAAGCTAAGCACGTTTCCATCCCGCCTGATCAAACATTGAGGGACATGTACTTGGGGTGCACGAGGCATATTGGGTGTGGCGATTGAGTATGTGAGTGAATGTGCACCGACAGAGAGACGTCAAACACGAAAAAAAATGACAAGAGCACGAACAGCCAAAAGAGCAACACAAAGACCTGTGCGCTAAAGCGCATTGCAGCGTGTCGACACAATGCATTATCGTTTATATGTCGTAGTTATCTACGGAGCGACAGTGCAATGCAGTGTACTTGAGCGTGCACCGATCAAACAAAAAATAGCAACAGGCTGTCTTTGGTCAGCTGAAGTGGACGTTTCATTAGTCGGTGCTGTCACCGCCATGTGCCAACCAGTAAAGCTATTCTCATTTACGACAGGAAATTCACCTCGAAACCGTCCATCCGTTCTGCAGCATGCACTTTGTCTTGTAAAAAACATACTGCGCTTGCACTCCATCAGTGTGTCACCAGTGAATTGTTCATCAGAGTGTCACACGTGGACTGTCCACCAGGGTGTCACACGTGGACTGTCCACCAGGGTGTCACACGTGGACTGTCCATCACAGTGTCACACGTGAACTGTCCATCACAGTGTCACACGTGAACTGTCCATCAATGTGTCACTAGTGAACTGTCCACCAGTGTCACACGTGCATCGTCCATCAGAGTGTCACACGTGCATCGTCCATCAGAGTGTCACACGTGAACTGTCCATCAGAGTGTTACACGTGAACTGTCCATCAGAGTGTCACACGTGAACTGTCCATCAGAGTGTCACACGTGAACTGTCCATCAGAGTGTTACACGTGAACTGTCCATCAGAGTGTCACACGTGGACTGTCCATCACAGTGTCACACGTGAGCTGTCCATCAGAGTGTCACACGTGAACTGTCCATCACAGTGTCACACGTGGACTGTCCATCAGAGTGTTACACGTGAACTGTCCATCACAGTGTCACACGTGAACTGTCCGTCAGAGTGTCACACGTGAACTGTTCATCAGAGTGTTACACGTGAACTGTTCATCAGAGTGTCACACGTGAACTGTCAATCAGTGTCACACGTGAACTGTCCATCAGAGTGTTACACGTGAACTGTTCATCAGAGTGTTACACGTGAACTGTCAATCAGTGTCACACGCGAACTGTCCACCAGGGTGTCACACGTGAACTGTCCATCACAGTGTCACACGTGAACTGTCCATCACAGTGTCACACGTGAACTGTCCATCACAGTGTCACACGTGAACTGTCCATCAGAGTGTCACACGTAAACTGTCCATCAGAGTGTCACCAGTGAACTATCCATCAGTTTCACACGTAAACTGTCCATCAGAGGGTCACACGTAAACTGTCCATTAGTGCATTAGTGTCACACGTGAACTGTCCATCAGAGTGTCACCAGTGAACTATCCATCAGTTTCACACGTAAACTGTCCATCAGAGTGTTACACGTAAACTGTCCATTAGTGCATTAGTGTCACACGTGAACTGTCCATCAGTGTCACACGTGAACTGTCCATCAGTGTCACACGTGAACTGTCCATCAAAGTGTCACACGTGAACTATCCATCAGAGCGTTGCACGTGAACTGTCCATCAGAGTGTCACACGTAAACTGTCCATTAGTGCATTAGTGTCACACGTGAACTGTCCATCAGTGTCACACGTGAACTGTCCATCAAAGTGTCACACGTGAACTATCCATCAGAGCGTTGCACGTGAACTGTCCATCAGAGTGTTACACGTGAACTGTCTATGAGTGCCACACATGAACTGTCCATCAGTGTCACACGTGAACTGTCCACCAGTGTCACACGTGAACTGTCCATCAGTGTCACACGTGAACTGTCCACCAGTGCACACGTGAACTGTCCATCAGTGTCACGTGAGACAGTGTACACGTGAACTGTCCATCAGTGTCACGTGAACTGTCCATAGTGTACACGGACGCAGCGTGATGTCAGTGCACACGTGACTGTCCATCAGTGTCACGTGGACTGTCCATCAGTGTCACACGTGAACTGTCCACAGTGTCACACGTGAACTGTCCATCAGTGTCACACGTGAACTGTCCATCAGTGTCACGTGAACTGTCCATCAGTGTACACGTGAACTGTCCATCAGTGTCACGTGAACTGTCCATCAGTGTCGGACTGCGGTGCTGTGTCACTGAACTGTCCACAGTGTCACACGTGAACTGTCCATCAGTGTCACACGTGAACTGTCCATCAGTGTCACACGTGAACTGTCCATCAGTGTCACACGTGAACTGTCCATCAGTGTCACACGTGAACTGTCCATCAGTGTCACACGTGAACTGTCCATTTGCGTGAACTGTCCATCAGTGTCACACGTGAACTGTCCATCAGTGTCACACGTGAACTGTCCATCAGTGTCACACGTGAACTGTCCATCAGTGTCACACGTGAACTGTCCATCAGTGTCACACGTGAACTGTCCATACAGTGTACACGTGACGTCCATCAGTGTCACACGTGAACTGTCCATCAGTGTCACACGTGAACTGTCCATCAGTGTCACACGTGAACTGTCCATCAGTGTCACACGTGAACTGTCCATCAGTGTCACACGTGAACTGTCCATCAGTGTCACGTGAACTGTCCATCAGTGTCACACGTGAACTGTCCATCAGTGTCACACGTGAACTGTCCATCAGTGTCACACGTGAACTGTCCATCAGTGTCACACGTGAACTGTCCATCACAGTGTCACACGTGAACTGTCCATCAGTGTGTCAGTGTCACGTGAACTGTCCATCAGTGTCACACGTGAACTGTCCATCCAGTGTCACACGTGAACTGTCCATCAGTGTCACACGTGAACTGTCCATCAGTGTCACACGTGAACTGTCCATCAGTGTCACACGTGAACTGTCCAAGTGTCCTTCAGTGTCACACGTGAACTGTCCATCAGTGTCACACGTGAACTGTCCATCAGTGTCACACGTGAACTGTCCATCAGTGTCACACGTGAACTGTCCATCAGTGTCACACGTGAACTGTCCATCAGTGTCACACGTGAACTGTCCATCAGTGTCACACGTGAACTGTCCATCAGTGTCACACGTGAACTGTCCATCAGTGTCACACGTGAACTGTCCATCAGTGTCACACGTGAACTGTCCATCAGTGTCACACGTGAACTGTCCATCAGTGTCACACGTGAACTGTCCATCACAGTGTCACACGTGAACTGTCCATTTCATCACGTGAACTGTCCATCAGTGTCACACGTGAACTGTCCATCAGTGTCACACGTGAACTGTCCATCAGTGTCACACGTGAACTGTCCATCAGTGTCACACGTGAACTGTCCATCAGTGTCACACGTGAACTGTCCATCAGTGTCACACGTGAACTGTCCATCAGTGTCACACGTGAACTGTCCATCAGTGTCACACGTGAACTGTCCATCAGTGTCACACGTGAACTGTCCATCAGTGTCACACGTGAACTGTCCATCAGTGTCACACGTGAACTGTCCATCAGTGTCACACGTGAACTGTCCATCAGTGTCACACGTGAACTGTCCATCAGTGTCACACGTGAACTGTCCATCAGTGTCACACGTGAACTGTCCATCAGTGTCACACGTGAACTGTCCATCAGTGTCACACGTGAACTGTCCATCAGTGTCACACGTGAACTGTCCATCAGTGTCACACGTGAACTGTCCATCAGTGTCACACGTGAACTGTCCCAGTCACGTGACGTCTCAGTGTCACACGTGAACTGCCATCAGTGTCACACGTGAACTGTCCACCAGTGCCACACGTGAACTGTCCATCAGTGTCACACGTGAACCGTCCATCAGTGTCACACGTGAACTGTCCATCAGTGTCACACGTGAACTGTCCATCAGTGTCACACGTGAACTGTCCATCAGTGTCACACGTGAACTGTCCACCAGTGTCACACGTGAACTGTCCATCAGTGTCACACGTGAACTGTCCATCAGTGTCACACGTGAACTGTCCATCAGTGTCACACGTGAACTGTCCATCAGTGTCACACGTGAACTGTCCATCAGTGTCACACGTGAACTGTCCATCAGTGTCACACGTGAACTGTCCTCCATTGTCACACGTGAACTGTCCATCAGTGTCACACGTGAACTGTCCATCAGTGTCACACGTGAACTGTCCATCAGTGTCACACGTGAACTGTCCACCAGTGTCACACGTGAACTGTCCATCAGTGTCACACGTGAACTGTCCATCAGTGTCACACGTGAACTGTCCATCAGTGTCACACGTGAACTGTCCATCAGTGTCACACGTGAACTGCCACAGTGTCCATCAGTGTCACACGTGAACTGTCCATCAGTGTCACACGTGAACTGTCCATCAGTGTCACACGTGAACTGTCCATCAGTGTCACACGTGAACTGTCCATCAGAGTGTCACACGTGGACTGTCCACCAGGGTGTCACACGTGAACTGTCCATCAGTGTCACACGTGAACTGTCCATCAGTGTCACACGTGAACTGTCCATCAGTGTCACACGTGAACTGTCCATCAGTGTGTCACACACGACTCCCATCAGTGAATCATCAGTGACCGGGCCATCACTGCATCACGATAAAACTGTGATCACCATCATCATCAGACGTATGTCTCCAATTTCGGACGGCTTGCACGGCATGAATTCCCAGTATTTCGCAGCCGAAAACGCATGACGAGCGATATGTGCCCGATCCGGCCCAATCACAGCAGCCGGCACCGAACCTGTTGTATTTCACACTGACCCTCCCGGCTGGGACACATGCGTCTGCCGGCCATCTCCTCCGCTGGGACAGGCTGCCAAACGTCAGTTTAGAACTCCGGCTCGGTGACGAATAATGCCGTAAATGTCGGCCATGTCCATCCATCGAATCACAGCACACCAGGATGACTGCCGACCGTAACGCTATCTTTAACGCAGAGCAGATACCACTAGAAACCAGCCTCGCCGGCCGGCTACAGCAGCAGCTTCAGTATATCCCTCATCGGCTTCCTCGTAGGCACAGCATTGTTGCCGCCAGCATCGCGCTCGTCAGCAGCTTCGGTGCTGGGAACATCAGTTGCTGTAGTTGCCATGGCAGCCTGCTCGAAAGCTTCGGTGACAGGAGATACAGTGGCGGACGCCTCAGTGGCGGGAGCTTCGGTGGCGGGAGCTTCGGTGACAGGAACTTTGGTGACGGGAGCTTCGGTGGCGAGAGCGTCGGTGGCGGGAGCGTCGGTGGCGGGAGCTTCGGTGGCGGGAACTTCAGTGGCGGGAGCTTCGGTGGCGGGAACTTCAGTGGCGGGAGCTTCGGTGGCAGGAGCTTCAGTGACGGGAAATTCAGTGGCGGGAGCTTCGGTGGCGGGAGCTTCAGTGGCGGGAGATTCAGTAGCGGAAGCTTCAGTGGCGGGGGCTTCAGTGGCGGTAGCTTCGGTGGCGGGAGCTTCAGTTGAAGGAGCTTGAGTGACGGGAGACTGAGCAGATGTGACTCCTGCAGTCTCAGCTAGCCGAACTTTTTCGTCAGCGGTGGGCTCGGCGGTGGCGGCCTCGGCAGCAGCGGCAGTGGCCACTGTTACCGACTGCTCCTCGGCCGCCCTCTCCGCCTCGGCCGCCTTCTCCGCCTCGGCAGCGGGCACCTCTGCAGTGGCCTTGTCCGCCGCCTCCTGGTCCGGGATGTTGTCTACGAGAGGTGCGTCGCCGCCGCTCATCTCGCCTTCGTGCTCGGTGTCGGGCGCGTCGCTCAGCAGCAGGTCGGCGGTGCTGCTCTCCTCCTCCGGAGACACGCCCTCTTCTGTTGCCTCGCCGGAGCTCTCGCCATCTGAAAACCGATAGCGATGGCTGGGTCATGCACGGCAGTTATATGCAAGTCGGCTCAACTTGTTTTGTGGCCGGTCAGTCTCGTGCACCCACAGCAGGGTTCGATTTGGTCGGGACAGACAGTGGTTCAATTAGGAAATAGCTGGGCCAGATTAGTTCGCTGACTACTCAAGAGATGGCGCCAATATTAGGTTTTCTTCTACTGATAAAATACACACTTCTTTTCATTCAATATTGTCACCTGTGACTTTAAGACAGCGCCGTATATGTAGCGTTTCTTAGGCAGGTCCGTTTCCAATTTTCATCACATGGCTTGCTTTAGCTTTGCTCAATGCATGGCTCTAACGACGGCAGTCGTCTGTATGTTTATATGACGCATCAGGCGAGGTGCGCAGTTGGGGGTTGTGGACGTTGCAGACGATGTGGATGCCTTGTGCAAGGATTTTCAGATTGCAGCACATTGTCCTCTTGAAGATTACGTTAATCGTACGAAACGGGATGAAAACATATAAGTTCTACAATAGAAGCTCGAAGTTCAATATTAACCTGCTTGAACAATGGTCTTGCTTGCGAACAGAGGCACAGCCAAGCCCGCCCGCCTTCCCCCCCCCGCATAAGGAACTAGATCAAGCAAGAAATTTTGAGAATTTCACCACACAAAACTAGAAATTTTCGGCGTGCGAAGCTCACCGAAAGCGGCCTGTGTTTCATAACATTTTGTATCGCCCTCCCCCATAACAAAATCATGGCTGCGCCACTGCTTGTGAATGATCTACCTTGATCTTTGGATAATGATGACATGGCTCAGATATACAGATACATACAAGTTAAGTACGAACCAATGCAGACGAATGTGTGGGACAAAGCGAAAGATAGGCATAGTTTATCATTTAATACCTGCCAACAACCAGAGGAAATACAAATCCGTGACGTGTTGAGTACGTTATCAGGTGGCAATCTAATAATCCGTTGTCGTACAATAAGTTGAGAAGCACGTTTCCATTCATGGGTGTTGAAGTCTAAATTACAATCGCGAGGATGAGAACCAGCTAAGTCCTGGATGTCTTAAGCAGCAATCTTTAGCTGTCGACTAGTAACATTTAAAATAACTACTCCTAGCGATCTTTAGCTCTCGCGAAAATGACAAACCGTGCGCTAGGCCACACAATGAGCCATCTCCGTATGGCGGCCGAGCCACAACGGGCCGTCCCCGGCCCCGGCTATTTTCCAAATGAGCCACCATGATGCGGTGATGAGATCATCACTGCCTGCATATGATCATCTCGCATTACCGCTTCCTGAAAAGCATGTGACTTTTAGTTCTGCGCATCCCGATTTCCCATCCCATTTTGTTCCGGGAATTCCCATCCTGGGAAAACAGATTTCCCAACTTTGGAAGTTGCTTCCATACACTGTGAGGTTCCAAAAATTGTGAGTTTCCTAAAATACACTAAGATTAGTGCAGTTTTCTAAAGGCGTCGCAAAATTCCCTGCGCTGCTTTGGCATGGCTCTCGTTTGCATTAGGTAGTTATTCTGCACCAATCGCCACAGGTCTAACGTGCTTTCACTTAGTGGCATTCATAGGATTTGTGCTTTAGAATTCTGGATTTGGGTAGGAAGATTTGTGGGCATTCCAGGGTGGAGAGGATAATTGGTTTCGATTTCTGCCACTAAGAACTGTTTGTGCTTTCCAGTCCAGTGGTTTCCGTCATTCTTGTTGAAACAGTTTGCAGTCATTTACAAACAAGTCTGTTCATCTTTTTTTAGCGGGGGGGGGGGGGGACGGTGAGTTCCAGCTTTCGTTTGCATCATATAAGTGACTTGATCAAGCTGTTTGATCGTTTAGGTATGTCAAAAATAGGGCACTAGGTTTCACGGTAATATATGATTCGATGGCATCTTCCAAGTAGACGTTGCTGTCTACCTAGCTGTAAACAACCCCTCCAAATTATAAAGATACATCCATTTATGAAAGGTGTCCCTGGCAAGGCGGAGGTTGGTAATGCAGATTAGGCTAGAGCCATTTAGGCTTTAGGCCAGCTAATGTAGTTGACCGGCTTACAACTTTTTTGAGAATTATGATGGATGGAGTCTCCGTATTTAGGCAGGTAGCAATGTTCGCCTGGACGATACCTAAGCATTTCTTGCTTGTCAAGAATCCACAAATGTGTGAAAAGTCTTGCTTAATTAATAGCAGTGTAGAAGGAATCGATAGGCCTTGGGTAGAGGTAGTTGGGGTTCGCTGGCTCATGCAGATTAAAGGAGCTTATTAGTAGAGTAAGTTGTAGCAGTTTGACAGAGTTAAATATCTGTTCTTATATTATTGGCAAGGGATAGGCATTAAGGAGGATCTACCTAGCTTATGGGGACTGGTAGCAATTATTCTAAGTTTTGTGTTTTCGAAAGTGAAGAAGGAAAAACCCCAACTAATGATGCCAGTGTATGGCCCGAAAGCAGCACTGAACCCAGACAATTAAGACTAGAGATATTCACTTACAGGATGAGATAAAACCTACCATGACATCAAACTTGCAATAAATATCGTACATGTCGTGAACGGATCGCGCTAGGTACGAGCTACATCCATAGCGAAATTGACTGATCGTGATTTGGCTGGAGTCGCATGGGTACGGATATGGGTCGGGCCGTCCCAGAAAATTGAGCCCAGTGCGAACTCTGATCACGAGAATGATCGTCAGTCAGGGAAAGGAGCCAAGACGACGAACAAGGAGGAAGAAGAGCGGTGACCGCTTACGCAGTTGACAAGCAATTCCATCAGCTTAGCAACGGATGTGCGCATTGACATGCTCTCAGTCAGTTCGGTTTCGGTTTGAGCTCGACAGCAGCAGCTTTGACAGATTTGGGCCGATTGTAGCGGGGATCTGCGCGAACACCACTCGATGGGCGACGTTGCATCATGCAGCCATCAATCTCAATCGGCAATGGCACTGGCAACGGCAGCGGCAGTCGACAGTGGGACTGTCCGTCAGCCGAGAGCCGACCATGTCGGGCTTAGTAGCCAATTTGTCACTAACGCGTGTGGCAAACTTGAGGCTGCCTGAGCCTTGTTATCAGCAGTCTGCATAAGCCCAGCTGTCGGCAGTCTGCCTAAAGCCAGCTGTCCAGGCCCAAAACTAGCCCAAAACCAGGTGTCACCGGTCTGCTTCAGTCACGACTGTTGGGCTTCTGGTGCACTGAGCAACTGTGCGGTCGACAACACCACCGGCGGCGTGCGGCTCGTCAAAGCGAGTGCTGAAGACTGATCCGATGAGTGCACTGCCGACATGAGTGCCGGAGTCCACACCGAGACAGGACGGTGTCGGTGTCAGGTGGACCTGCAGACGCCTCAGCGACAGAGCACGGCAACAGGAAGCCGACAGGTGTTGTGCGGCACAGCCCTGCCGGGGTCGGCTCTGCTCGCTCCGCTGACTACCCACCAGGCGGCCACGTCTTCTTCAACACGAAGCCGACAGGTGTTGTGTGCCCAGCCCTGCCGCGGTCGGCTCTGCCGTCCGCTGTCAGGTGGACCTGCAGACGCCTCAGCGACAGAGCACGGCAACAGGAAGCCGACAGGTGTTGTGCGGCACAGCCCTGCCGGGGTCGGCTCTGCCCGTTCCGCTGACTACGCACCAGATGGCCACATCTTACTTCAACACACAAAGCAGTCAGCCCATCCAGCCGAGCGGACGTTGAGTTTCCCGGGCTGCGGCTCCCAATCGTACAGTGATGGGTTCGCCAATGTGGATTTGACAAGCGCGCCAGTCCACCCGAGCATTTTGCAGTCGGTGTTATATGCCCGCAGAACTTCCGGGGAGCTGCCGACTGTCACGACTGAACCATGTATTTCCGTGTGCTGCCGCCAACGAAGCAACGTCTGAGCGAACCGAGGTCGATCCGAGCCCCTTCTGAAGGTCAATTATTTAATTGCTGGGTGAACATCATTTCCGGTAAGATGAAGGGAGGAATTCGGTTTGGGGATCTATAGGATGTGTGGTAAGGGAGGGAGGACGAGGAAGAATGATTGCATGATAATAGGACGTGTAGCATGATACAATGTATGCTACGGGGAGGGGAGCGGAGGGGGGAGGGGGATAGGAATACAAATACTTGTTGAGGATGAAACGGGGCAACGGCCAGAAAAGTGTTGAAAACCGTTGATGTAGCATTTGCCCATGAGTGCAGTTTTCGAACGCCTTTGTGGGTGGGCAATTACACCTCCCCTCGCCAATGATTGATTTGCCTTCACCGCAATACATTCCGAGCAAAACCTGTGGTCGCTGGTGGGGCTTTCAAAAGTTTTCGGAAAATTTTAGATGGCACTTATGTTGACGCAGTGGCTTCGAGGCAGTCATTTTCCACGTGTCACCATGGGCCTAATACTATGTCATAAAGGCTAAGTGGTGCTCAGTCGCTCTTACGTGGTGTTCATGCACCACCTGTTAACACTAAAACTGCAACCAACGCTACGGTCTTGTGACGTTGGGCTCCAACGGCTGGCACCCCCATCATGCATTGCCGTCCTCAAAACTTGCCAAATGTTGACTTCTTGGGCACGCGACGATTGACTTTCCCCAGCATTACATAGCCCAGTACAAAATGTTGCAGAACGACATCAACGCCCGCCTATCGTGTATTGCCTCCCGAACAACGTAATACCTGATATATCAATACGGGACTCGACTTTAACATCAATACAACTGACAAAGCATGTCTCCAAGCATCCCATTCTGGAACCGCCTTTTGTAAGGATAAGACTGTCCTTTGATAGGATGCATACAAACTATGCCATTCAAACTTCAGCAAGTTCATAGCTCTGGCGCAACGATTTGGAAATGGCAAGCAAAAAGCCTTGGGAACGGCTGAAATCCTACTCCCCGCACAGCCAGCGGCTCATGACTGCCCACACAGTCAGGCTCGGTCGTAGCCATCTTTTCGCAATGCTGATATATGATCTTTACGATTTTCAGGTAACACAAGATGCAACGTATGGCATAACCTGCAATAATAGCGCACAAAGAGCACCGCTTACAACCAACGCAACACATCGACCTTCGAAGAGATAATGCCTACCTGATCCTTGAAAAAATATCGACACGCGATTACTGACCATTCGCATATTACTGATGTCAATGAGCTTACTCAATGTTGCGCATAAACGTCCAACGAAACCGCTCGCAAAGCGAGTGAGTGCAACAATCAGCGGTAAAATTGTTCGCGATCGAAGTGGAAGTGGATTTAAAAAACGTAGATGATGAGGCGAAATGAGGCGTAATAAGTACTGATACTGAGGCGAAGAGGTGAAAATGTGACCTTGATAAATGACCAAGGTACTCAACATCTCTGAACTCCATCTCTCTATGATTGGAAAATGGTCTTCGATTATATCGATTATATCGTGTTCTAAAAATTTTGCAAGCTCAATACAGAGGTGAGAAATTGGCATGCAAGTGTTTTTTTCTAAACCTAAATTGAAGAGGACAGAATATTAGTCTTTGGACGATTCTTCGACTTCACTAGATTATAAAGATAGATGTTTCGAAAGGTCTGTACTTCGGCTTGTCTCTTCAAGCCTTCAACGAACCAAGATTGTGAATATAACATGCACGATCGAGATGCAAACTTGACATCATTGAAACACATTTAAATTATTGCACGCGCTCATTCATTTGGGTCACTTTCGGTTCAACAATCGACTACACTGATATAAAAAGTGGCGGGGACATAATACCTTAGCATGACACATACATAGACATACATGGAGGACATCGCAAACATTTCACTTCGGACACCATTGAAGGACATATAAATTCGAGTTGCTCACCGCACTCCAAGTCTCACATCTAAAACAACACAATTATTTGGCTTCTGAGTGTGCAGGCCCATTTGTAACGGTAAGTTCACAGTTGGGACGGGAGCGCAGCATGCAGTCCTACACCGGGCTCAGGGAGAACTTTCCCACGCCTTGATTCAGAGATGGCGAGTGCAGCCTTATTTCAATGGCCTGTCTAACTACACGTGTGCTCCAGGAGGACTCCACCGCCACACTGTCAGCCTTAGACGGGTCGAACACTTGGCCGAACTGGGCTCAGTGTTCCGCCAGTGGAGAGGTGTCGGCACGGCCATGCTTGACGGCAGCCACGTGTTCTTTCAGGCGGAACACCCCCCGTATCTAAGTGGCGCCGCACTGGCATGATGTTCGGTACACCACGCCTTTTCTATTTTCCTTCAGGATGGGGTCCTCGGGATAAACCAATTAGTCTTTGATGATAGACCTCGACCTATGGCCAACTCGGATATCATGTGTTGCGACATTTCTTGAGATTCTCTCACTGGTGTTTTTTACGTTGGGTGAGCTGACGCAAGTCCACTGTTCTGCTTGCGCTTGGTTCCCGTTTGTTTGTGACCTGATTGTCGCTTTTTCTACCAAGGATCTTGGGTAGCCGTTCTCCAAAATGACTTGCTTGAGGTTGGATAGTTCATTTTTTTCGCATACTTTCGTCCATACAGATATTGTTGGCCCGTTCAGTGATACATTTTATCACTCGACTTTTTTTGAAGCTAACGGGGTTTTAAAAGTGAATGATATTGAAATTTGGAGGGGGGGGTTTTCCTCCACAAAAAAAGCAAAAAACAAAAAACCAAAAAAATTAAAAAGGATTGTAAAATTATTTTGACAACAACCCCCCCCCAACCCAAACCCCCCCCCAACCCCCAACCCCACCCATCGTCCATACAAATATTGGTGGCCCCTTTAATAAAAATTTTTTAAACCCTTTTTTTAATAAAAAAAGTTTTTTTAAAATTTTTTATAAAAAAAAAAATAAAGGGGGGGGGTTTCTACAAAAAAAAAAAAAAAAAAAAAAAAAAAAAAAAAAAAAAAAATTAAATTATTTTTTGAAAACAAAACCCACCAAACAACAAACCCAACCCCAAACCCAAAACCAAAACAAAAACCAAAAACCCAACCCAAACCTCAACTCGAACTCGAACTCGAACTCCAACCCCAACCCCAACCCCAACCCCAACTCCAACCCCAACACCAACCCCAACACCAACCCCAACCCCACCCCATCCCAAACCCACACCCTAACCCTAACCTTAGCCCCAACCCCAACCCCAACCCCAACCCCAACCCCACCGTTCACAGAGTATTCATCGTCCTCGCTCTCGTCCAGAGCTCTTGCGATGTTTGGTCTGCCGTATGCCCGGTACACCTTCAGACCGGGCCGAATCTCCTCGATGCTGCTGTCATCTAGCGGCAGGCCGCGAACTGCGATCGCCGCCAGCAAAACCTGTTGGCAGTTGCTTTGGTCAACACGAAAAACAAGTACAGTACACATGGTAGTGAGGGGTCAGTCGAGCCGTCGGCGTGTCAGATGCTCACCAAGCAGAAGTGAATATCTAGTTCATGGGGTGGCTGTCCCTCCGCCAACTTAAGAATCCCCTCCCCAGCTTTGTTTCGCCTTAGCATTGAGCAGTCAGGTTCAACTGGACCCGCCAACAACTCCACCCCACTCACAAACAATGCCACCCCACTCACAGACAATTCCACCCCACTCACAGACAATAGTAACCAACCAGCGCCTGATTTCCATCTCTGTCACAGGCTGCACAACCCCTGGTTCATTGCTGTGAACCAGGACAACTTAGAACACCCCCCCCCCCCCACATACACAAACATACACGCGCACACCAATTTGATGCAGCCCTACAGCTTATCACTTTGTCAGGCTAACAACAGTCCAGATGCTATTTGGTATTTACAGCTCGCACTTTGTTTGTTTGTTTGTTTATTGGGTGATTCACGCCGCACTTTATGCACATTCACACCTAATGGCGCCGCCCACACTGTTTCGCCGGTGGGCCGCGGGATTGGGAAATGTCCCGATCGGTGTGAGTGTTGAACCCGGAATCTTTGGCACACATTAACCACTCGGCCATCCCCGCCCCAGTTCGCACAAGGCAGACGTGGCCAAGTGCATGCACATCTCCTCCTACTGCCAAACAAGTTCATGCCCAGCAGATCGCCACTTTGAATGCTCCGGCGGCACGGAACTGAGAGGTCACACACGCCGTGGTCGTAACCAGGTTCCATTGTCAGCCGTCAAATGGCCTGGTTCACCTTCGACACACCGTGTCCGGGTTCGCCCCTCTACACCGAGCTGGTTCCTAGTCACGGCAGCCGGACTGCAGATCGAGATAGACCTGCATGTTATATATATATATATATATATATATATATATATATATATATATATATATATATATACATATCTATATATTACATACATGTATATATATATATATATATATATATATATATATATATATATATATATATATATATATATATACATATACATATATATTACATACATGTATATATATATATATATATATATAAATATATATATATATATATATATATATATATATATATATATATATATATATATATATATATATACATGCACACATGGGAAGAGCGGTATTAGATGAACTTTCTGGGCCAAAAGATACCCACCCTACTACTGTTTCAAATGCATACATCATGACCCAATCAATGCGGCCCCTGTGATTGATTGTAATGCGAGACCCACTCTGCGCCAGCTAGAACTAGAGCGCGGAGATTCACACGGAGATTCACGCGGAGATTCACGGCCACATACCTGCCAAAATGTCTGCTCTCTGGCTGCGAAGTCATATACGACACGCATGCCAAGCGCAACTTCACAGTAGCTTTTGCATACTGCCGGCGGCAATTTGCTGAGGATTCGTTGATTACACAAGCTGTCGGGAATGTAGCCAAGGTCACGGCGAGCCCTCCCGGAATGTGACCAAGGTCACAGCGAACCCTCCCGGAATGTGGTCAGTCTCACAGCGAGCCCTCCCGGAATGTGGTCAGTGTCACAGCGAGCCCTCCCGGAAATTGGGCTGAAGATAGATGCTGCCGTTCATTTTCGGGCACACCAGCCAATGTCATTATTTACAGCAGCGGAAGTTAGGTGATACAATTAAAATTACCCGGAGCAGAATGTCACACTAATGAAGCTATAAGTCCATAAAGTCATAAAGTATTTACACTTAATAAGAGCCACAAGGGCCCATCTAGTTAAGTCCGTAAATGGAAGATACCATTAGCCCGATAAAAAGATCCACCCCAACCATCACCACATCCTAAAGAAACCATCCACCAACATCCCACACACCTGTTAATGCCTATCTACCCTAGCTATCCAGCCCTATTCCCTTGATCCCTCTTAACACATGTGGATTGAATGCCTTGCCATTAATATGCAAACTGCATCCATGCTTGCTTAAAGGGGTTTGAGCCGTGCACACTTACTTAGCATAAAAATCACCCCATCTATCACTAATTAGAACTCAAAAGCAAGGTTTTCCTGTCTAAAAAATTTGTCCACCCTACTTTCAAATACATTCAATGAGGAACTCCCCACAACATCAGCAGGCAGCCCATTCCACTGATCAACAACCCTTTGACTGAAGACCTGTTGTCGCTTAACTGTCCTACACCTGAACTTGTCTAACCTGAATTGATGACCCGTATGTGATAATCTAAACCGAAGAGCTTCATTCAAATTGACCTGATCTAGCCCTTTAACAATTTTGTACATTTCAATCATGTCCGCCCTTAATCTCCTATACTTGAGTGAGTACGGATCTAATGCCTTTCTCCATATTCTAAGTTACCTATTCCACTAATGAGTCTAGTGGCTTTGCGCTGCACTCTTCTATAGACCATATATTTTTCTATAAACAAGTAATATCTATATCTTTTTCTAGGTAGGGGCTCCATGCTTGTACAGAGTATTCCAAGTGGGGTCGCATATATGCTAAGTACAGTTATTTCATGACTTCCTTGCTCTTATATATCACACTTCTATTAATGAGTCCCAGCATTCTGAGTGCCCTGTTCCTAGCTGAGATACATTGTTTTTCTGCTTTAAGGTCTTTTGAATCCAACACACCTAAGTCTCTTTCCTCTTCAATAACATACAGTTCCCTCCCGCCCATTGCATATATGAAAGTCTCACCTCCAGACCCCAGATGCATAACCTTACACTTATAGTTGAAAGACATCTGCCATTGATCAGCCCACTTTTTAGGTCCTCCAAGTCTAGTTGAATATTACTAGACTGATCACTACTGTTAGCCACTCCTACCAGCTTGATGTCATCAGCAAATTTGAACACTCTATTCCCCAGCCCTACCTCAATGTTATTCACAAAGATGATAAAGAGAAGTGGCCCCAGAACAGAGCCCTGTGGTACTCCACTCAGAACATCCTTCCAATCAGATTTGCATCCATTTAGCACTACCCTTCGTTTCCTTCCCCTCAACCATGCTTCAATCCAACCTCGAACTTTTCCAACAATCTCATGTTGCAGTAGTTTATGAATTAGCCTTCTATGTGGAACTTTATCGAAAGCTTTGCTAAAGTCCAAGTACACAACATCCATCCTACTTTGATTGTCTACTTCTTTAGCAACATACTCCATGAACTCCAATAGGTTAGTTAAACAAGACGTTCGAGATCTAAACCCATGTTGAGTGAGATCTAAACCCATGTTGCAAACTCGTTTGGCGTCAGACGCAATGTTAATTCGGACATCGGGGGATCTCCAGTAAAGAAAGAAAACAGGTAGGTTCCTGATGCCATTCAAGAACTCTGACACATGCGCCCGCGACAAGCGCGCCCGGATGCCCACTAGTGTGTGCGCGAAGAATATAGTTACAATATATATGACTCTGTCCCCATAAAATATTATGCGAAGTGCATTTATGAAAGTTAGCTTGCCTTCAGACGTCAATTTTATTGCCACTTACAGTGACATATTACGCATATTGTTACTTTCCGTATTTCCTTCTGGGACTATTTTCCACCATGGACGGCCGGCCGCCGGCGGCCCCCGGCCCGTCTCCGACCGCCCGTCATTCATAATATGGCGGGGCGCGGGATTCCTATTCCATAAATGTTAATGGGCCCCAACGCCAAAGTTACAGGCATATTTTCATATTTGAAACGATAGGCGATGTGCCTGACATGAGTTCCGCCACCATTGTAGTTGAGGGCGACATATTTTACGAAATTGTTTAAGAACATTGCGCTTATGGGCGTTGAAGGGAAAAAAGCATCTACAACCGTGCATTTCTCCTACACCATTTTGGCGTGGCAGAGCCGATGTTGCTTAGTATTGTTGAAGGGTGCAGCTTTACTTTTTGTCGTGACATCGCTCGGCGGCCCTATGTATCCTCTAGGCAGCAACCGTCGGCGCTTGACGTGCATCGAGCCATGCCAGAAAGTCAATAATGTCGCAAAGCTTCATGTCAAAAGGTAAAAAGTGACAGGGTTAGATATCTATAAAAGTAGTCTAGTATGGCATCAGAATGCAGCTGATTTTATGTCGGTTTATTTAGCACACTTTACTGAGATCCTAGCATATATATCATCTGGTCTAGAAGCTTTATTAGGTTTTATTTTCTGCAACTGCTATTCTACAGCTTCTGTAGTAATTGTAAGATCCTCCAGCCTATCACCTGTCATGGCATAATCTTCAGTTGTTTCTATTGTACCAGAATTCTTCTTAGTAAAGACTGATGAGAATTGCTTGCTTAGGGATTCCACCATAACACAATCATCAACCACTATTTCCTCATCTACCTCCAGTGGTCCTACACTACACTTTTTAGCTTTAAATTCGTAGAAGCTAAAGAATCTCTTAGCATTGCCTGCTGAACATTCTCGAGCTAATTTGATTTCAGCCAGTCTTTTAGATGCCCTAACACACCTCCGAACTATATTTCTAGCTATTATATGTGATTCGAGGTTTACCTCAGAGTTAGCATCTTTTAGTTTCTTGAATGCCTGTTTCTTTGACTCCAGTAAATGCTTTACTTCTCTGGCCAGCCATGAAGGGTGCTTAACCTTGGTTAATATAACTTGCCTATTGGGAATTATCCTATCCTGACCTTGAAATAGTTTATCTTTTATCATTCTCCAAATTTCATAAGCATCTAAGCCCATCAATAAGTATTCCCAATGAATTTCATTCAGGAAGATCCTGAACTCAATGTAATTCCCTTTAGCAAATTTGTAATTAAATGTTTTATTGGTTCCTACACTTCCAACATACAATGAGAAGCGCATAATGTTGTGATCACTATTGCCAAAGGTCTCTCCTATGTTCACATTTTGTATAAAATTGTCCTCATTAGTTAGCACAAGATCTAATATTTTCCCTTGTAGGTTGATGTCATTTGAAAGAAGAAATTTTCCTCAAAACAAGCCATGAAACTTCTTCGTGATTTGTTTATACCTATAGTTTTGTTTCCCAATCCTGCTATGTTGAAATCCCCGAACAAAACAGTTCTCTCCTGCACTCTCCTACTTAGCTCTTCTGGCATCAACCTGTCAGTGTTTTCATTCTGGTCGGAAGGTTATAGAGTGCCCCAATCCTAAATTTTGTTCCATTCTTCAGAATGATATCTAACCGCAAATATACTACTCCTTCACTATGTACACTATCATCTATGGAATGTCATTGCATTGCTTGCCTGACATACAAGAGTATCCCTCCTCCCATCCTTGCCTTTCTTTGATAAGCATGCAAGTTGTAGTTTGTCAATTCAAATTCTTGCAAGTTGTCTCCAAAAATGCTTTCATTAACCCATGCCTCCATTATACATACCAAATCTAGCTTTTCAAACAACATATGTGCATGCAGCTCCCCAACTTCGTTCCTTTTGACCCTCTGGAACACTTCTGGCATTGACATAAAAACATGATAAACTATTCCTTCTCTGGCTTGCAATACTTCTCTTTTTATCAGCTACAACCCGCAATGACCTGCCTAGTTTCCCTGTTTCCTACTGAAAGCCTCCTCATTCCTATTGCTGAGCAATTCCACTCCTCTCTTGCTCAGATGAAGCCCATAATATAAGACATATATTATGGGTTACACCCCCTTTGCATAAGAAACAGAAAAAGAGCCTTAACCTGTTGAGCACCAGTGGGACCTTTGGTACTATATCCGGACTTGTGAAGCCCGGCGACGATGAGCACCAGTGGGACCTTTGGCACCATATCCGGACTAGAGCCTTGACCTGTTGAGCACCAGTGGGACCTTTGGTACCATATCCGGACTTGTGAAGCCCGGCGACGATGCAGGCTCACGGGCTGCACTGAAAAGCCACGCAAAACCTGTGTGAATTGCGATATATAGCGCCCTGTGTCAAGTGCTTCGCAGCGTATGCGATGTGATATACCGGCAGTGGTATACAGGCTGCGATATACATGCAGTGGTGTTCCACTGCGGATAAGCGTGATGCAGCCCGGGGCGAAGCACGACGCAAACTAGCTGAGTGTTTCTATGTGGAACATGTGAATAAATACAACATTTTCGTTTAATAATACAGCGAGCAAATAACTGATCGGATCGGCCCGGCGAAGACCTGTGGAATCGTGGATGCTATCATGCTAATATATGAACAGTCCAAATGACAAGCCAGTCAAATTCCCTAACCAAACACGTTTGACTGACTTTAACACGACAGTAACCGAAACGATGATCAGTGTTCCTATAGGTTGCATAACTCCGAACCAGCGACCATTAGCTTGCCTCTCCCCAAGCGCCAAACGGCGGCCGCCGTGTTGGGTCGAGCGCGCGCGGCGTCCGAACCGCGCGCAGCGCTCAGGGCTAATGGGACCTTTTGGTACCGGGCCATACCTCCAAAACGGGTAAAGATAGCGTCCTAATTTTTCACAGCTTTGCACTTGTTCAATTAGATGCCTGTTCATAAACATAATCGAGATTGTATGGCGAATTATGTGCCCGATCCTTAACCGAACTGCATGGTTAAATAACACTATTCAAGCGGGTACAGATACGAAAAAGGCATGGTCCAAATAAACATGGCTATAGTCAGACATAGGCGCTCATCAGTTAGCAAAGGGCTATGGGCATGGGAAGCGGACTGGCCGCAACTATCACGTGTTGTGATCCTTCAAGGGCTATAGGCATGGGACGCAGACTGGCCGCAACTATCACGTGTTGTGATCCTTCAAGGGCTATAGGCATGGGAAGCGGACTGGACGCAACTATTACGTGTTGTGATCCTTCTATCACGTGTTGTGATCCTTCTATCACGTGTTGTGATCCTTCAAGTAACAAAGCTTACCATTGAGCTTACAGTATACACGGGAACGAAATGGCTCTAACTAGCGCTTAGTGCTTGGTGCTTGGCGTACTGGCTCACGAACCAGCACTGACTATTTTCGAATTATGGGAGGAAACAAATGGAGAAAATAGTGTAAATATAAATAAATAGAGAGTAAAACACCTAGCATAGCGTGTGGGAAAGGGGCGCAACTACTGTTGTGAGGATCATCTCAATTTAAGTATGCATCACCAATGCCTATGAAAGCAAAATGGGCAAAGCAAGTCGGAATTTTGATATGTCAGTCATGAAACAATTTACCATGACATACCGTCAGCAAAACTCTACAATTTGTATATTCTTACTGATTGTCACATGCTTACGTTTCCAGCGCTCTAACGCCCGAAAAAAAAATGTTGTGTTCTCTTCATTCTCTTCAGTGCACATTTTGTTGCCTCAATATATAAGTTGATGCCGATTTCTGCGAATGCATATAGGATAGACGAGTCTAATCAAGCCCATGTTCATCAGGAAAAACGATTCAGTATGCAACGTTATCTCGTGCGATAGAATACGTTACACCATAATATTTTGTACTAAGAAATACACAGCAGATCATGTTCCGCATTTTAGTTCCTCAGTTAAAATATGTTGATATGCGTTCTGTTCAAGGATAGTCTATAAACAAATGTCGTTCATGTGTCAATGGGGTTACAGCACAGGCACATCGATGTACGGTGTGTAGTTGGTAGTCCTCATGCCCAATAACTAAGGAAGACAGTGAATAATACTGGTGCTCTGAGGACACCGAAAAACACCGACAATGATGTGGCGGCAGGTGGCGGTGAGGTGATGGTGAGGTGATGGTGAGGTGGCTGTGAGGTGGTAGTGAGGTGGTGGTGAGGTGACAGTGAGGCGGCTGTGAGGTGGCGGTGAGTTGGCAGTGAGGTGGCGGTGAGGTGGCGATGAGGTGGCAGTGAGGTGGCGGTGAGGTGGCAATGAGGTGGCGATGAGGTGGCAGTGAGGTGGCGATGAGGTGGCAGTGAGGTGGCGGTGAGGTGGCAGTGAGGTGGCGGTGAGTTGGCGGTGAGGTGACAGTGAGGTGGCGGTGAGGTGGCAGTGAGGTGGCGATGAGGTGGCGGTGAGGTGGCAGTGAGGTGGCGATGAGGTGGCAGTGAGGTGGCGATGAGGTGACAGTGAGGTGGCGGTGAGGTGGCAGTGAGGTGGCGGTGAGTTGGCGGTGAGGTGACAGTGAGGTGGCGGTGAGGTGGCAGTGAGGTGGCGATGAGGTGGCGGTGAGGTGGCAGTGAGGTGGCGATGAGGTGGCAGTGAGGTGGTGGTGAGGTGGCGATGAGGTGGCAGTGAGGTGGCGGTGAGGTGGCAGTGAGGTGGCGATGAGGTGGCGATGAGGTGGCAGTGAGGTGGCTGTGAGGTGGCGGTGAGTTGGCAGTGAGGTGGCGGTGAGGTGGCGGTGAGGTGACAGTGAGGTGGCGGTGAGGTGGCAGTGAGGTGGCGATGAGGTGGCGGTGAGGTGGCAGTGAGGTGGCGATGAGGTGACAGTGAGGTGGCGCAACGTGCCTGACACAAAGCATGACGGCAGCGTATGCTGAAGTCACAGCGCTTGTGAAGGTATCGATCGGCGCACTCGATGTGATCATATTTGCCAACAATCGGCAGCGCTCAGACGTGAACGTCGGCCTTTCACTTGGGACGACAGCGCCCGCCGTGGTCCGTCTGGTCCGTCTGGACCTCCGGGTCCGCCCATACAGGACCAGCGGCCGCCCCCGGCCCCGCCGCCGCCGGCGCCCAGGCAGACGCGAGAAGCCAGCGGCCGCCGCCGCCGTCATCCTGCGGGGACGGCACACTTTCGCTGGCGCGCCACAAAGCCACGGCCGGCCGCGGCCTTGGAAAGCGACCCAGTCCTCTGCCAGTGTGCCTCTCACGCGCGAGGTGATGTCAGCGATGAAGTCAGGATAGCGACCGAACGTCTGGCCGCCCTGACCCGCCGTTGATCAGGTCTGAGATAGGCGCGCGTCAACCAACTGTTAATCACAGTGGCGCGGCCGAACTTCCGAAACTGTTGTCGTGAAATTTCATGTTCGCTTGTCAGTTCCACCTTGGCTTGGACATGTGCCTAGTGCAATCGCTGCATGTTGTCAGTTTTTTAAATGTCAAGGCCAGCCCATCATTACATCCGCTGGGGTCACAGGGTGTTGGCGCCAGGAAGCAAGACAAGTGAACGGCATGCATCGCAGAAAGGCAGTACAGTGTCAATCGAACCAGACCGAAGCCCAGGAGTGACGTGAGCGCAGTGAGAGGAATAGCTAGTGTTGCGAAATAAGTGGCTCTCCCGTCAGTGTCATCATCATTAAGTTACATCTGCTCGCTGACCGGAAAAAACCCCGATAACTTGGCCGTTTTTGTTCACTTTTCTGTATGTAGTTGCATGTATTAATCAATGTGGCTATTTTTGTTTTTTGTTTTCTTAATGTCCAGTAATGCCTTCTAACCTGGTTTTGGTCCGGAGATCAGGGATCTTCTGTTTTTGTCTCAGCATTTCAGTGCAGAACGACCACCGGCAGCCGGCGTCGTTGGGTTACCGTACATTTTCGATGATCTTCGGTGCATTTCCTTGGGTGTACTTTGGAGAGTAAAATGTTGAATGCGAACAGACTTAATTAGAAGTCTGGAGAACCCTATAACGTCCTTAGGCCTCAGCGGCCATTCCGGGAGTAATTGTTGGCCCTGTCATGACATAGGTTCATGCTATATAATGACCGGAAATGCGTTTTATTTTTGAGCGACTGCTCCTAATTTGTCTGACTGCCTGTTCTGATACGCACACACGTTTGACGAACATCGGTCTTCCCTCGGAACGCTTTCCTACTGCCACATTTCACATCGTACCAATTTTTTTGGCGCTGGATTTACGATTTAGATCACTATTTCGACAAGGTATAATAGTTGACTCTATATTTCCGCATTGATTTGTTTAATATGGCGCCCTCCAGTGGTGCCACAGCCTCGCGCTCAGACGTGAATATTTGCTGTGATCATGGCTTGGCCTGACAGACTGCCTAAAGTCCGATTTACCCCCACAAACAGAGTTATCCAGCACTGCTTAGCATTGCGTTTCGTGAGGCTTGTAAGGGAGCAGGCCACAATTGGTTGCGACTTTTGCGTGATGATGGTCAGCACGTGCGTTGCTGACGTGCTCCTTATACGTTGAGTCATTTACACCGTTTGGTGACTGAAGTGTGGCGGAGGGCTGTCAACCCCTCATCCCACACGTGCTGGCACGT
Organism: Ashinkailepas kermadecensis; assembly: GCA_034440615.1. Taxonomy (NCBI): domain Eukaryota; kingdom Metazoa; phylum Arthropoda; class Thecostraca; family Neolepadidae; genus Ashinkailepas; species Ashinkailepas kermadecensis. Next base: position 45,405 of record JAOTOM010003473.1, read on the forward strand.
GGCGGAGTAGAACTGAGGCGTGGGCTGTCAGCCCCTCATCCCACACGTGCTGGCACGTGGCGGAGTAGAACTGAAGTGTGGCGGAGGGCTGTCAGCCCCTCATCTCACACGTGCTGACACGTGGCGGTAGAACTGAGGTGCGGCGAGGGCTGTCAAACCGCATCCCACACGTGCTGGCACGTGGCGGAGTAGAACTGAGGTGTGGCGGAGGGATGTCAACCCCTCATCCCACACGTGCTGGCACGTGGCGGAGTAGAACTGAGGCGTGGGCTGTCAGCCCCTCATCCCACACGTGCTGGCACGTGGCGGAGTAGAACTGAAGTGTGGCGGAGGGCTGTCAGCCCCTCATCTCACACGTGCTGACACGTGGCGGAGTAGAACTGAGGTGCGGCGGAGGGCTGTCAAACCGCATCCCACACGTGCTGGCACGTGGCGGAGTAGAACTGAGGTGTGGCGGAGGGATGTCAACCCCTCATCCCACACGTGCTGGCACGTAGCGGAGTAGAACTGAGGTGTGGCGGCTGTCAAACCCTCATCCGACACGTGCTGACACGTGGCGGAGTAGAACTGAGGCGTGGCGGAGTGCTGTCGAACCTCATCTCACACGTGGTGGACACGTGGCGGAGTAGAACTGAGGTGTGGCGGAGTTCTGTCGAACCTCATCTCACACGTGCTGACACGTGTCGGAGTGGAACTGAGGTGTGGCGGAGGGCTGTCAAGCCGCATCCCACGCGTGCTGACACGTGGCGGAGTAGAACCCGAGCAACTTTCGTCTTCATCTCAAAATCTGGTCGTTTGCCTTGAATGCCATCTGGTGGCTGGGACACCTGAAGACGCATCTATGCTCAGGACCAGGGAGACCGATTCACTCACAACGGCGCGATGATTCCCAGTCTGTCTCAGGCAGTAGCGCTCCTCAGAGACAATGCAAATATCCCGGCTTTCACTGAGCTATGATGACACGGGACCTCACATCGAATACTAATGAATGCCAAGCAATCTCTGGCCTCCACGTGACTGGACTTCCTGTGCGGCGGGAGGGTCATTCATTCAGCGCGGCGATAGTGCGGCATGAACAGTTGGAACTATGCGACGCCCAGTGTTCTGCATTCCAATTCATGGTCAATGCGCACGGTGGCGACTTGAAGCGTCGTAAGTCATCAACTTAGAGACCACCTCAACGGCCGATAAAGGTCTACATTAAACACCTTTTACTTCGCTTGCATCGTGTATCAAAGTCCGAAAGCCACAAATGCAGAAACGACATGAAATGAGACGTTCTCATGTTCGTGATATTAACACATATATGTTTTAATAAAACCGCGATATGTCAACATGCATCGATACATACATATATGCATACCATATACACATATATATATATATATATATATATATATATATATATATATATATATATATATATATATATATATATATATATATATATATATATATATATATATATATATATATATATATATATATATATATATATATATATCTATATATATATATATATATATATATATATATATATATATATATATATATATATATATATATATATATTGCCATAACGACAGGCATTTTACTGTACCATGTAGGATCACAATAGGTACATTAATTCTGATCGCATGAAAGGCATACTTCTTACTACCAATTACTTCCAGATTAAAGATATTGCAAAATGAGCAGTTGTGCAAATAAAACATTTGAGGTAGAAGTACAATAGCAAAAGAGTCACGATATTGAATGGAAAGTCACCTCTGGGACGCCGATGTATTAGGATGCCGAATGTGCGGCCGCCATTAGTCGAAGTTGGCTCTGCGCCGCTAAACTTTGGCTACACTGCGTCTGGTGCTGTCAAGGGTGTGTTATGAGTCTGCTCCTCTACTTTGGATGTAAGCTGGTATCCGGTTCAACGGCACTAACCCTCCACAAAAACACTTGCCACCGAACGTTCTCCCATTGAAGGAGTTCCAGTAGTCTTCCCATATGAAAGGATGTCTACCGTCACCGTTATTTTGCCACCAGTTGCGCTGGAGCCGAGGGACGAAGGATCCAGAGAGCTGCTTTCGACAGGATAAATTGCAGCGCTACCGATCGTCGTGCTTTCAGGCGGTCCGTAATCATGCATTGTGAATCGACAACTTCATGTTTGTGATCAGGCATTCCTGACATCCAGGGCCCCACCCAGGATTTTTCGAGGGGGGGCCGGACAAAAAAGGAGCCCCCCCCCCCCAAAAGGGGAACCCCCCCCCCAAAAAAAAAACACTCCGCCCCCCGGCAAAAGGGAAGGGTTGGGGGGGGGGGGGGGAAAAAAAAAATTTTTAAAAAAAAAAAAAAAAAAAAAAAATTAAAAAAAAAAAAAAAAAAACAAAAAAAAAAAAATAAAAAAGGGGAATTTAAGGTTTAATTAAAATTAAGAAAAAAAAAATACGGGAAAAAGGTAAATTTGGAAAAAAAGGGAAAGGGTCAAAAGGGAAGGGGGGGGGGGGGGGGGGCCCCGTCCTGACATCAATCCAGCTGTTCTCAATGACATCTATTTGGAGCTCAATCGCGATATTAGAACTCTAGCAGCTATGGTGCTAGCGTTCGCATTGGCTCATACAAATTCATCTACGTTTCATTTTACCCCACCATGGACACATTCGACAAGCCACGTCAAGTCAAACCTCTGCAGTGTACATCTTGCTCGGCACGCAACGACAACAGCCTGCAGGCACTACTCAGTGATTCGACAAGCCAAAATGGCTCTTTTTTGTGTCGTACTGATACCCGAAAGTGTCTTTTGGATCGAAAAGGTCACCTCGAGGGCAATCAGTGCCAAGAGCTTAGCTTGACATTGGCAAGATTGCATTGGACACACCATGGCCTAATGCTGTCCATAGACATGAAATATCAGAAATCCAGATGTGTTAACTACGGTGAAGTAGAACAAATTATGTGCACACAATGAAGCAGACCTCCCCTCATATAGCGTCAAAGCCCATCGTGTTCACAACCCTCATATAATTTTCACAGAATAAATCCATGTGGGATGCATCACGAGCCATTGGAGGTGTCTCCTCCTCTCCACTTCGCCTGCAGCTTCGGCAGACATGGTGAAGGAAGACTAATCCGTTGGCTGGAATGAGATTAATCCAATGGAACTAACGCTTCAATGGAGCTAATGCTCGCTACCAATACAAGATTGCCTATAGTGTAGGTCAAAGGTGACCGTTCGGCGAAAGTGGAGAGTCAGCAAACGTAACCCAGACAGGCAGGAAATATATTGGCGATGCTGCCCAGATACAGCCCAGATACAGCCCAGATACAGCCCAGATACAGACACGGAGGCGCAGTTCGTACACGCCAGTCTATCGGGATATTCGACGTCAGCATGGGTACAGCTCTCAGGTCAGGCCACCTGACCTCTGCAGGGCCGAAGCTGGGTGGCTACGAGTGGTCGGACACGCTAAATCTTTACATTTATTTCCAAGTATGCATAGGCTGTGGTCCATTGGTCCACAGCAGGGTCGATTTGTCGAAATCGGGGATGTCGAGAGTAAAATTCGGGGTAAGCGAATACGGAGAGGATATTTTCTTTAAATCTGTGATATCAAAATCTCAGCTTGCACTTTCCGGTAAATATTGAACAATGTATCATGCAGCAGTTTATTGTTGTACATAATCACTCAACCTCCAATTGAGAATAATGAGAGGATAATTATCTGGAGAGGATATTTTTGGGGATGCCAAAAATCCAGCGACAGCCCAGGTTTCCAGCCCAGGTACACAGGTCCTGGAACATTTTCGCATTTAGCTGAATTTGGTTGTCAAAATTGAGCATTCATTGCGCGTGACATGCGCTGTGGCCATACATCACCATGCTGAGGCTCAAATGGTCAGCAATAGTCATATTTTGAATACAAACATCGATTTTGCCGAAGAAGGTTCATTGCCAATCGGACACTGCTGGCAACCGATGCGTACACCAATGAAACGCCAATGCCAATGCACTTGTCGCAGACTCATTCTACTGGGTGGTAATGATATATCTGGGAAGGCCTTTTTAAAAACAATTAATGAGCCTTCGGAGCTCCTAGTGGCTCCGTCGTCATATGGTATATTCAAAGAGAAGACAATTAAGTTTTTTTTTAAAACAAAATCTCAACCACAGACACGAGCAGTAAGGAATGCGGCACTTAAATGCAGTAAAACACGGCAGAGACTGTAAAACAGCACACTTGAAACTTCCACGTAGTAAAAAAAAAACGGTAGAGTATAAAATACATCACAATTGACACTTCCCTAATTCTCCCCCACGCCTCCCTAAAGACTTCTGCCCGTCAATATTAGTCACTGTCCAGATGGTCGACCATTCTAAACTCATATATCGATTCACCTCTGGTCGCGACTTTCTAATATGGTAACATTCTAGCAGCTTCTTTCTCCTAAACTGTGTTTCACGTCCCAGAATCTCCACGTCGTGCCATTTTCAGGCCCTTGCCCAGTGGCCGACCACTCTCGACAATATACGCTGCGTTGCACTCGCATGCTAGACGAGTCCGAGATGGTTCCCGAGCTTTACCTACATTCAACAATTCAAACTTGGTGCTGTCCTCGTCGCATATTTTTCGGGCCCTTTCAGTGAGATAGCGCACGACACCTTTTGGGGGTGGTTCGACTCTTGCCGCAGGTAGACATTGGTGTGGGTGGGTTTCCGGTAGACGGAGGTTTGGAGTCGCCCATCAGTTTTCTGTAGGTTGACATCGAGGAAATGAAGACATCCGTTTCTCTCCAACTCCATGGTGAACTTGATTGATGGTCGGATGCTGTTGAGATGATAGCGGAACTAATCGAGATCGTCGAGTCGGTGGCTCCAGTAGGCAAACGTAACGCAGTGTGCAACACAGCGTACATTGGCGAGAGTGGTCGGCCGCTGGGCAAGCGCCTGAAGGAACACCGGAACGCTCTCTCTCCAAGGCTCAACCAGAAACGTCCGCAGTTTATGAACACGCTGTAGAAACTCGGAACGATATCCAATGGAACGACGTGGAGATTCTGGGACGGGACACACGGTTTAGGAGAAGGAAGCTGCTAGAATGTTATCATATTAGAAAGTCGCGAACAGAGGTAAATCGGAATAGAGGTTTAGAATGGTCGACCATCTGCAGAGTGGTAAATATTGACGGGCAAGGGGGAAGGATGGGAGAAAATTAGGGAAGTGTCAATTGTGATGTATTTTATACTCTACCGTTTTTTACAACGTGGAATTTTCAAGTGTGATGTTTTACAGTCTCTGCCATGTTTTACTGCATTGAAGTGCCGCATTCCTCACTGCTCCTGTCCTGTGTTTGATATTTTGTAAAAATCCTTAATTGTCTTCTCTTTGAATATACCATCTGACGACGGGGCCCCTAGGAGCTCCGAAAGCTCGTTAATTGTTTAAAAAAAAGGGTCATCCCAGATATATCATTATCATTCTTATAAACCCTTTAATATGTCTCTGAAATATTTCATTCTACTGAGATTCTTCGCTGCCTCTGAGAAGTTTCCCCCGAACTATGTGATCAACTGAACGTCAGACCCGGCATGCAAGGTGCCTACTCACAATGCATTACAATAAACACAAAGTGTACTTTGAGTAACATAGTCGAAGTACGCAAGTAACCCAGTAACACAGTTCACAATTGTAGCATGACGTTAAAGTTGACCATTACTACTCCAGAAATAAGTTCAACAGGATATGAGTAATATAAGATGTTATGATGAGCGTCAAATTTAGGTCGTTGAACGTCAAATTCTCTGGTTACCTAGGTCCTTTTTATTTTCATGCGATCAGAAAAAAAACATCATTTTGGTTTTCTTTTTTCTATCGGCAGTAACACTGTATCACAAGATCAATAAAGGTGGTATTTGTCTCCAAAATGCAATCATCATGACTTGATGAGCATCTGCTAATGAAAATTAAACTGAAAGGATGAAGCAGACAAGCAACATATATATAATTCGAAGAACCAAGCCGTTTTCTGGAAGTAACTATTTATTACGCACATTAAACATGCCTAGTTGGAAAACTGTGATGAATTCTGGTGCATACAACTAAAACATTTCTTTTTTGACATGTTACTGAGAGGTCCAACCATCAAAGCAGGTCACGGTTGGTCTGACCTGATGCGGGAGGGGGCTTTAGGGCGCATCGACTGCATTGGTCATGTAGCACCTGATGTAGCCTGACCTGATGCTTTGATTGGTTGAGAAGTGGAAAATGGTCAAAATATTGGAGCTGAGACATCATGACACAATCAGGGAAGTTGTGGGGAAACGGTTAAAAACTAACTTAAACTACGCTAAAAAGGTTTTGCTGTGCAGATTTTGCTGGTATATCTTAACCCTTCATGAATAAATATATGATGGAGGCAGCTGGAGAAGGTGCAAAAAACATTACTTCAGTTTTGAATAATAGTTATATTACCGAACATAATGCATCAGAAATACAGCAATTGTTCCGTCATTCTTTAGTTCGGCCCCCATCCACACCTGCCCGACCTCCAACTCTTCCTCCCTGCTCCTGTGAAGCTTGCACCAAGTCATTTCTTAGGTCAGCCACGACCACACCCGCCCGACCTCCAACTCTTCCTCCCTGCTCCTGTGAAGCTTGCACCAAGCTTGACCAAGCAAGAACTAGTAGCACCTCGGAAATGACTGCATTCAGTTCAATGAGTTAAACGTGCTCACTGAATTCGAGCTTACGCTGTTAATTACCATATATAACACTTCAGGACACACAATCATCCCAAACCAATGAAAGTCAATGGCCATATGCGAAAGTTTAAACGTAGTTGATGAAACAGCATGGCCAAGGGCATGGACAAATGAAATGACAGCCCTCTGAACTCGTCGTAGCAAAACAAGTCATACATTATCTCGAAAAGAATCCAGCAACATCTGCTCGGAAGTAGTGAAGCTCAGTGGTCTGAAACTATCATCAATACAGACCGGAAATGATTCGCACAGGAAATACCTTCAAGCGTGTCAAGCGACAACCCCCCCCCCCCTCCCCTGCCCGCTTTCTTCCGGTGGTCGCGAGTCGCAGCAAAGCCGCTCGAGGGGTGCCAAAGGTGCACTCAGTCAGAAACGGACCACATACAGGAGGCAGGTCGGCCGCCGCCATGGCTGGTTATTGCGCCTCACACCAGCACGTGCTACACAGATCGAAGAAGCGCCGACCGACTGCGGGCCGTGAGGTGCTGCCGGCCAATCACGCCAACTGATGTCGGTCAGGCGTCCCGGTAGCCGAGCGGCAACAGTCGCCACAGTCTGATGTCGGTCGGGCGTCCCGGTAGCCGAGCGGCAACAGTCGCCACAGTCTGATGTCGGTCGGGCGTCCCGGTAGCCGAGCGGCAACAGTCGCCACAGTCTGATGTCGGTCGGGCGTCCCGGTAGCCGAGCGGCAACAGCCGCCACAGTCGGACGCCATCCCGCCGCCAGACTGTGGCGCGCTCCGATTGCGACTCAATGGAAGATCGTCAACGGCGCGATACACCGATTGCAGCAGAAATTACTTCCGTGCTCGCCTGCGGCGGCACCGAACAGGCAAGCCGGCGCGCCGGCCCATCGCGTCTGACGCCGCCAACTACGGCAGCAGCCCGACCAACGGCCGCCCAACCGCCGACAGAATGGTCAGCGCGGCTAACGGTGAACAGAAAGCAGACTTCTGCAGAAAAGGCGGGCGAATGCTCAACTAGGAAAACTCATGTGCGATATGTCATGTGCGAGTGACTGACTGCGGGGCTGGCAGTTTGCATACTAGGGGTACGGTGTGTCGAGGGGAAACGAAACGGGGCAGGGCGCATTAGCTGCGATCAGAAGCCGATTTGCATTGACACTATGGGGGAAGAGTAAAGCGTGCGCGTGCGCCGTGCGTCGTGGAAATTGTACAGCGATACTGCAAGACCTAGCAATAATCCATAATCCACTGGGCATCGCCAATATCCGTCTAATGATGCAATATAATTTCAGCCGTTCAGGGGGCCCACGAAACAACACTCCACGGACGGTTGCCCATCGCATGTCGCCAGCCGTTCAACCGTCCGAGCCTGCCACACAACATTCCCCTACTGGCGAAGCTATCGGGGGTATGGGGGTCATGCCCCCCCTCCCCTCCTCCACAAAAATGGCGAATTTTTCCTGAAACGTATGCGCGAAAATGATATATTCTCTGAATACAAAAACAACAAAACAACAAACAAATTGTAATCGAAAAAATATCCTAAGCGGTCACATGCTAGGTGTTCAAATTGCAAGATTTCTTCGAAATCCGAGAGAATTAAAATGTGCCCCCAAAATGGTCGAAAGCCAGCCTTCTGGATGCGATCGTCTGACCGGCCGGCATGACCGGCCCACTGCCCGATCACGCTCAGTCTCCAATAGAGTCACCCGGCGAGAGCTGCAGCGTTTGTGTTGTGGTACCTCAGCACACGAATCGTATACACACTCCGCACCAAAGAACATCGTGACACTGGGGACACCGCCACTGACCACGTATGGCCGTCAGCCGGGGTCAGTGGCAGCTGGGGACACCGCCACTGACCACGTATGGCCGTCAGCCGGGGTCAGTGGTAGCTGGGGACACCGCTACTGACCACGTATGGCCGTCAGCCGGGGTCAGTGGCAGCTGGGGACACCGCCACTGACTACGTATGGCCGTCAACCGGGGTCAGTAGCAGCTGGGGACACCGCTACTGACCACGTATGACCGTCAGCCGGGGTCAGTGGCAGCTGGGGACACCGCTACTGACCACGTATGGCCGTCCGCCGGGGTCAGTAGCAGCTGGGGACACCGCTACTGACCACGTATGGCCGTCAGCCGGGGTCAGTAGCAGCTGGAACACCGCTACTGACCACGTATGGCCATCAGCCGGGGTCAGTAGCAGCTGGAACACCGCTACTGACCACGTATGGCCGTCAGCCAGTCGGGGTCAGTAGTAGCTGGGGACACCGCCACTGACCACGTATGGCCGTCAGCCGGGGTCAGTGGCAGCTGGGGACACGGCCACTGACCACGTATGGCCGTCAGCCGGGGTCAGTGGCAGCTGGGGACACCGCCACTGACCACGTATGACCGTCAGCCGGGGTCAGTGGTAGCTGGGACACCGCCACTGACCACGTATGGCCGTCAGCCGGGGTCAGTGGCAGCTGGGGACACCGCTACTGACCACGTATGGCCGTCAGCCGGGGTCAGTGGCAGCTGGGACACCGCTACTGACCACGTATGGCCGTCAGCCGGGGTCAGTGGTAGCTGGGGACACCGCCACTGACCACGTATGGCCGTCAGCCGGGGTCAGTAGCAGCTGGGGACACCGCTACTGACCACGTATGGCCGTCAGCCGGGGTCAGTGGCAGCTGGGGACACCGCCACTGACCACGTATGGCCGTCAGCCGGGGTCAGTGGCAGCTGGGGACACCGCCACTGACCACGTATGGCCGTCAGCCGGGGTCAGTGGCAGCTGGGGACACCGCTACTGACCACGTATGGCCGTCAGCCGGGGTCAGTGGCAGCTGGGACACCGCTACTGACCACGTATGGCCGTCAGCCGGGGTCAGTGGCAGCTGGGACACCGCTACTGACCACGTATGGCCGTCAGCCGGGGTCAGTGGTAGCTGGGGACACCGCTACTGACCACGTATGGCCGTCAGCCGGGGTCAGTGGCAGCTGGGACACCGCTACTGACCACGTATGGCCGTCAGCCGGGGTCAGTGGTAGCTGGGGACACCGCTACTGACCACGTATGGCCGTCAGCCGGGGTCAGTGGTAGCTGGGGACACCGCTACTGACCACGTATGACCGTCAGCCGGGGTCAGTGGTAGCTGGGGACACCGCTACTGACCACGTATGGCCGTCAGCCGGGGTCAGTGGTAGCTGGGGACACCGCTACTGACCACGTATGACCGTCAGCCGGGGTCAGTGGTAGCTGGGGACACCGCTACTGACCACGTATGGCCGTCAGCCGGGGTCAGTGGCAGCTGGGGACACCGCCACTGACCACGTATGGCCGTCAGCCGGGGTCAGTGGCAGCTGGGGACACCGCTACTGACCACGTATGGCCGTCAGCCGGGGTCAGTGGCAGCTGGGGACACCGCTACTGACCACGTATGGCCGTCAGCCGGGGTCAGTAGCAGCTGGGGACACCGCTACTGACCACGTATGGCCGTCAGCCGGGGTCAGTGGTAGCTGGGGACACCGCTACTGACCACGTATGGCCGTCAGCCGGGGTCAGTGGCAGCTGGGGACACCGCTACTGACCACGTATGGCCGTCAGCCGGGGTCAGTGGTAGCTGGGGACACCGCTACTGACCACGTATGGCCGTCAGCCGGGGTCAGTAGCAGCTGGGGACACCGCTACTGACCACGTATGGCCGTCAGCCGGGGTCAGTGGTAGCTGGGGACACCGCTACTGACCACGTATGGCCGTCAGCCGGGGTCAGTGACACCGCACCAGGCTGATTCAGTACCTGGTGGCGAAGTGTGAGGAATGCAGGATATCGCACCTTCAGGGTGACTGGGGAGGTGGCGGCAGTTTTCGGTGGCGTCGGTCTCGGCAGAACGGACTGCTCCTGTGGTGCGGCGTACCCACGTGACCGGTCGTGGCAGTGCTCGTCGGTCTCTGCAGGTGTCTCGTCGGTGTCCGACAGCACGCACTCCGCCCGGCCCATTCGGATACAGCGGAAATGCATTAGATTACTGGCACCGGTGTCGGATCAGCGCACTGCTCGCCGCTCTCCTGTCGCCGCGATCAGCGTCTCGTGTCTTCGTCTCGACGCTGGTCCTCGTGCCTCTCCTACCATGCGCCTCTTGGCCCGCTGGTCCTCGTGCCTCTCCTCCTGGTCCTCGTGCGCCTCGTGGCCCGCTGGTTCTCGTGCATCCCCTACCCTGCGCCTCGCTTCTCCCTTACCCTGCGCCTGGTATGCGCCTGGTTCTCGTTCCTCCTCTACCCTGCGCCTCGTGTCCCGCTGGCCATCGTTTCTCTCCCACCCTGCGCCTCGAATACCACTGGGCATCACGCCTCCCCTACCCTGTTCCTCGCGTTCCGGTGGGCCTCGTGCCTCCCGCACACTCCCCTGTGTCGTGGGCACCGACGTGTGTCAGACACGGCAACGCCGCCTTCGCGTGGAACACCCAGATAACGGGAAGTTGAGGTCGGCAATGCCCCCCGGCGATCCGGGCTGTGGCCATCTGTCTGATGCAATGACGGTGTTTGGGCCTTTGTGTGTAATACAAACGGTGGCTTCCGACCGGGCGAAAAGGCACGTCTGATCCGTTCGTTGGCACGGATGCAAGAATGGCCCGGCACATGCAGGGTCATTCTTTAACGTGTATTTGCAGAAGGATATTGTCAATCAATCCACTTTACAATATTGGTCGCTCCCTGCCAAGTCCAGGTCTGACGATGGCTAAGAGTAATTTCAATTTTTGCATGACTGAATTGCAGTTCACATGATGAATGTCACTGCATTTGCTGGCAAATTTGGCTCAGGAATGCCGTGGAATAGGCGCAAAGTGTTGTATCAGTTCCAGGAAACCTACAGCGGCCCAATTCCAACACCAAAGCACACCACTGCAGAATATAAAACTGACCGGTGATGACAGAGTGAGACGTCAGGTTACCAGCTGGCTCGATTATCTTACGAACGACCTTTACTTTGCTTGCTTCAATAAAATATGCTGGCATAAACCTTATATCGGTATCTATGATTGAGATCGATGCCTATTTGATCCGTATTGACGTGGTACTAGCCGCAAATTCTTATATTTGATCGTGATTTGAAGCGGGATTGTATTAACATCAAAATCTGGAGGTTATATATATATATATATATATATATATATATATATATATATATATATATATATATATATATATATATATACATATATATATATATATATATATATATATATATATATATATATATATATATATATATATATATACATATATATATATATATAAATATATATACATTTCATTCTATATTTATGTGTGTATATGTGGGGGAGGGGAACCCAGGCGCGAGTAGACCAGCACCGTGCCATACTGCCACACGATGGCTTTGTGACGCCACACCTATTCGTTTCCCGCCAGCGCACGGGTCCGGCGCGTGTCGCAACGGCGCGGCTATTGCGACATCGCCGGCTCGCGAGGAAATCCACCGTCGGCAGCGTCCACAGCCGAGACGCGGTGTCAGCCGTCAGCGGTGGCCGCCAGCGGTCACCGCCGACCACGTGGTCGGCGACCAGCGGTCAGACGCCTGAGGGCTGGCAGCTGGTCACTGCCGTGCACCGCGTGCGAGTGGAAACGGTCGCCGTGCGGCCACCACCGGCTCCCGACGGGGCGGCTCTCCAGCCGCTCTGACCTCAGAAATTGACACCACTAGTGCACACGCCTCACGCTCGGCGAGAAGGGACGCACGCGTGCGCGCGCCGCTGCCCGTCGACCTTCTGTCTGTCGGATGGTCGGGCGGACAAGGCCGGGCGAAGGCTGCCTTTCCCACGGCCGGCTGTTGGCTGGCCGCAGCCAGGTGGGTGACGCGTGCCTCGACGGCCTTGGTGCCGTCTCTTTCGGGTCACGTTGGCCGACGTGGACTGGCCCGACCCGCCCCAGCCCCAGCGACGTGCCCAGTTGCCGAGTGTCCCCCGGCGGCGGAAATGCCGACCCGGAAGTGCCGAAACCGCCGGCGAACTGGCTCTGCGCGCCGCCTGCAGTTGGATCTTCGTGTGCTGTGGCGGTTTTGAGACTAACGACTTGGAATGTTGCACGAAAGCAAAGCAAGTGGATTGTCTCGGAGTCCAACTGCTGCGGGGCCCGAGGCAGAACTGTTGTAAGGTAGACCCTGTTGCTGAGTATGTGGCAAAACATAAAAAGAAGGCCGATTTCCTTCACGCGATGTATTTCACTGTGTTCGCACAAATTTATCGCAAGGTGGTAGATGAGTGGAAGGTGACCGCTATATGTGGTAATTCACTTCATACCTCATATTCATTGACACCGTCACATTCCTCAATGTGGCAACATCTCAGCATGTCACCATGGGGCAGACGTATGCACCACGTGGCACACACATTTACTCAATAAACTGTACAGCACGACTTCTTCCGAGGCATTCGGTGAAGGTCGAGAGAGGAAATCACCGCTGCTCAGCCCGCAAACAGCCGGCGACAGAAATCGTTGTGACGTCGATTTACTTTGCCTATCGTACCAAGATTAAATTATGCGCATCAAGTCAGTCCCTTACAGGACGTTGCCTGCCACGGCCTCAAGCCAGTGCTTTACAGGACGCTACCCATCATGACCTCGAGCCAGGCATTTACAGGGCGCGACCTGCCACGACCTCGAGCCAGTGCTTTACAGGACGCTACCTGTCATGATCTCAAGTCAGTCCCTTACAGGACGTTACCTGTCTCGACCTCAAGCCAGTTCTTTACAGGACGCTACCCATCATGACCTCGAGGCAGTCATTTACAGGGCGCGACCTGCCAGGACCTCGAGCCAGTGCTTTACAGGACGCTACCTGTCATGATCTCAAGTCAGTCCCTTACAGGACGTTACCTGTCTCGACCTCAAGCCAGTTCTTTACAGGACGCTACCCATCATGACCTCGAGGCAGTCATTTACAGGGCGCGACCTGCCACGACCTCGAGCCAGTGCTTTACAGGACGCTACCTGTCATGATCTCAAGTCAGTCCCTTACAGGACGTTACCTGTCTCGACCTCAAGCCAGTTCTTTACAGGACGCTACCCATCATGACCTCGAGGCAGTCATTTACAGGGCGCGACCTGCCACGACCTCAAGCCAGTCATTTACAGGACGCTACCTGCTATTGCATGGAAGGATCAGGGCAATCCACGGAAGCGTTGGCGTGACATGCTTCGTTACCAACACAGATGTAAAAATCAGATCCCGTGCCCATATACTCACACAAGTCTAACAAATTATGCTCAACTGCTTAACTCGCTGCTATATATCGAGCAGACTCGGTATGTGGTCTGATCGCCAACACCAAGCTATATATGTAAGAACATTCCCATGTACGGAGGGCCGCCATTTGACCTAAAGCATAATGCCCGGGTGACGTGTTTGTCCTGGCAAGCAGTGCGCTGGTTTTTGTTTCGCAACAGTAATGTAGTTACAGCTGCCTGCAACCTGAGTATGGGAAACTCTGTTGTCGCGTGTTGCATGCTGCAAGGTTGCCTACATGGCTGAGAAAGCTACACTACAGGCCAAACTAAATATTCAAAAGAGGCACGTAAAGCAGTAAGAGACATTGAGCCCTACTAGGGGCAGGGAAATTCCGTCTAACGAAGCTAGGTTATGTTATGTTAGAGTTGATTAGGTTCGATACGGCTTCGCATTCCGATTTTGCAGTGTTTCCGGTCAGTTCATCATCAGACACGAAACACGAGAGCTAAAACCGCGTCATTTTCGATAGCGGCTGTATAAAACGACGCGATGAACACACCCGCCCAGCCATCTTCACGAGATGCTGATCAGGGGATTCGCACAATGCTCCTGCTTTTCCCATCGGGGCCTCGTCTAGCAATATTTGTTTGTCTGGAGGGGGGGCTACAGTTTACTTCAACGGAATCGAAACCCAACCTATCCAGCTAGCTCCCCCACCCAGCAATGTCCAATCGATGGGACATGCGAATTGATTGGGAAGGGAGTGCTTTGGAGTGACAGTTATAGTGTCAGGCAATGGCGCAGTTTGCGTGTCATGTGAGGGTGCAGTTAGCATGCCAGAGGGGGTTCTGCTTCTCAGACACAGCCACCGACTGGGGGACCGTACAGAGTTCCTGTCCCTCCCAGACACAGTCATCAGCCACGGACCGGGGCACCCTCCAGAGCACCTGCCCTTCCAGACACAGTCACCAGACATAGGGACCCTTCATAACCCCTGTCCCTCCAAGACACAGCCATCAGCCACGGACAGGGGCACCCTCCAGAGCCCGCCTGAACCACAGTCACGGTAGGTGACAGGCATAAGGGGCGATCCTCACCGTGGCCTCAGACTAAGCTTCATGTTGGCACGTCACCTCGGTGCAGGTGAGAGAGACGACACTCACCGTGGCCAGGCTGAGCTTCATGTTGGCACGTCACCTCGGTGCAGGTGAGAGAGACGACACTCACCGTGGCCAGGTGAGCTTCATGTTGGCCGTACCTCGGTGCGGTGAGGACGACACTCACCGTGGCGTTGGTTATGTTGGCACGTCACCTCGGTGCAGGTGGAGACGACACTACCGTGGCCAGGCTGAGTTCATGTTGCCTAAGCGGGTGGAGAGACCACCAGGCTGAGCTTCATGTTGGCACGTCACCTCGGTGCAGGTGAGAGAGACGACACTCACCGTGGCCAGGCTGAGCTTCATGTTGGCACGTCACCTCGGTGCAGGTGAGAGAGACGACACTCACCGTGGCCAGGCTGAGCTTCATGTTGGCACGTCACCTCGGTGCAGGTGAGAGAGACGACACTCACCGTGGCCAGGCTGAGCTTCATGTTGGCACGTCACCTCGGTGCAGGCACGGACGGACGTGTGAGTGGCCCGTCCGGCGTCCCACCGTGTCGACCCTGGCTCTCCAGACCAGCACACGCCGCCCGCCTCGGGCGGCTCCGCCCGACGGCCCAGCACAGGAGCTTGGAGTCGGGAGGGTTAGGTGTGAGGGGGGGGGGAGAACGGCTGAGGAGCAGCTCCAATGGTAGGATATTGCCGACAGGAGAGCGTTGTTCAGGTCCGCAGCCGGGTTTGAAGTGGGAGAAGGGCCGACAAGCCGATGACAGCTACAAGGTCGGAGAAATGCGGGCCAGTGAGCTTGTCCATGCAGTAGCAGATGACGGCCGATTTTGCTGGGGTGCTTTCAGTCGCAATGAAGCGCAGCCACACGATGCATGTATGGGCAGCTGTTAAGTTAAGAACGCCATATATTCGGGAGAATTTCCAGCCAGTGACAATGGACGTGGCTGGAAATTCTCCCGAATATATGTCATAACTGGGCATATCATGGAGCATAGCTCGTTCTATTACCGGGTAACTGACACTGGACGTGGCTGGAAATGCTCCCCAATATATGGCGTAACTGTGCTTTTCGTGGAGAAAAGAGACAATATGTAAGCCGTGTCATGCGGGGCAGCCGACACTGGACGGGGCTGGAAATACTCACGTAATTGGGCATAACTGGGCTTATCATGGAGCATAGCTCGTTCCATGACCGGGCAACTGACACTGGACGTGGCTGGAAATGCTCCAGAATATATGGCGTATCTGAGCTTATCTTGGGGCATAGCTCGTGCAAGGACCGAGTAACTGACACTGGACGTGGCTGAAAATGTTCCTGAATATATGGCGCATCTGGGTATATCGTGAGCCATAGCTCGCCCCATGACCGGGTAACTGACACTGGACGTGGCTGGATATGCTCCCGAATATATGGCGTATCTGGGCTTATCGTGAGCCATAGCTTGTCCCATGACCGGGTAACTGACACTGGACGGGACTGGAAATACTGCCTGGACGCTTGAAACTGGCATGTGATACACATTGCAGAAGAAATGCAACAGGTTGACGCGGCGTAGCATACTGCCTCCGTATTATGCCGCGTCAGCCGGTTGCATTTCTTCTGTAATGTGCATCACATGCCAGTCTGAATCTGACATCTGACGGCATGTCTGAAAGGGTAATGGCTAAAGGGTTATGTCTGACATGCCGTGCACAACGCAGCATGAACGCAACACAACTGCGGGAAACTAGATGTGTGTAACACTTCCTGGGTACCTGGGTGTTTTAGCACTCATACGAACGAGTGACAGTGACGGCAGCCGTCGACGGTGGTCGTCGTCGATTGTGGTGGTCGACGATGGTGATCGTCGACGTCGGTGGTTGTCGATGGTCGTCGTCGACGACGCGACGGCAGCGACGGTGGATCGCCGACGGCGTACGCCTCATTTTGTGTCCAATTGTCTGTAGATCAAACAATGCATGCAAACAGGGGCGTTGGAGCGACAGGAAAAGTGGGGAGTACGATTTTCAGGGGACGCCTTTACCAGGAGCGCCACTGACTGATAAAATGCTAAGGGGGTGCACCCGAGTACCCCTGGGTGGACGCCTTTTGTCTTCAGAGGGGCGTCTCCTGCTGAAAATTTCAAGGGGTTTACTCGCCGAAAAGTGTGGGATCTCGTCCCCCTGCCCCGCTAACTACGTCCATGATTGCAAATATATGCCCCCAAGGTATTGGTGTGTGGAACAAGCGTAGAATATATGCACGTCACAATACTTCCGCCGTCGGTTAGGAAATGTAGGCGGGAGACGGCGTCCACTCTCCATCCAAACACGCACGCTTGCCCCGTCATATTGGATGCTCATTTTTTGCACGTCCGGCTGGCTTCGCGGAGCGAAATGAAATTGTCCGATTCGCCGACGGCATCCAATCGAGCGGAGGTAATACCACGCGGAATGTAATGAGAGAGAGAGAGAGAGAGCGAGAGCCGAACGAATGCCAATAAAATCCCGAGCGCCGGCTCGTCACTATTTGATTGCTGAATCACTGAATTGGTGGAATAATTTCAGACGTAGGATAAAAATAGTTCATCAAAGAATTGGATGATATAGAAAATAATGTTACGTATTAAGTGCTAGTGCGCGTTGGAAGCATCCTTTCACGGAACGGAAACAACTCCAGTTATATTTAAATGCCTTTGACAGCAATGATGACTTCCGCTCATCACTTCACAGATGATGTGGTGTGTACAATGATTGTGATCTGACTGGATGCGGCCGAATTGCACGTGTCGAGTTGTTCTTTGGCCGCCATTGCTGTCTCAGCTCGGACCACCACGCTGCTAGCTTGCCAGCACAACAGATACGAGAGGAAACTCGGGCACATGGCCAGGGGCAGAACCAGGAGTTGAAAAACGAGGCGCAGTTGGATCCCTGGCTCACTCCCCACTTCCAATCATTTCTACATCTTTTTTGGTTGCTTGCATGCGAGTCCCAAAATTGCCGTGTCTTCGTAATTATTGGCTATGTTGTCGGAAACTTATAGTACGTCGTATTTACATTCCTGAAAATGTGTAGCATGTTGAATCTAGATAGCCAAGTACTAAAAAAGGAAGGGGCGACTCCAGCCCCTGGACCCACACCAGGTGCCGGAGAAGCACAATTAAAACACAGGCATGAACTTGTTGCAAATACAGGTGCTAAATATTTACATATGCCATCCTGAGGCGCCAGTTCAATACACGTTATGGCATACCACATTGACTCACCTCAGATAGCGTGCTCTGCAGGAGGAGGGCTGGGATGGGGGGGGGGAGGACAGCGTCGCCCCACCGGCCTGTGCTCACTGCTACTGGCACCAGTCGAGGATCAGGCTGACCAGTCTGAACAGTGCCACTCAGACCCTTGAGGTTGCACGATAGAAACAAGGAAATTCATACTCTGACGACCTAGCGGTTTGCCCAAACACCTATCCGACGAACCAATATGTGAACTATTTACAGTGGCGCGGCCAGGATTTTCTTAAGGAAGGCAGTCCGAAAAACGGCACGAAACAGAACGCACTCGCCGATTTTTTTGGGGGTTTTGAGTGTTGAAAATTTCAAAATGTCTAGCTTCATCTAGTGGATTTTTGGTTCCTAGGGAGAGGTCACTCTCAGCCCCCATTGGTTCCGCCTCGGACACATATGGATAGAAGTTGGAGTACCAGTATTTATATTGTGGGAAAATTATCGCAAAATCCGTATTCGGAACGTCCGTGCGTTCACTGTGAAAGAATAGAGCGTCAGCTACTCCCGACCGATCGACTGGCCATATCAGCGGGATGCGGAATATTGTAGGACTTTTGTAGCTTTAGGTTGCCCTGCTATTAATCGTCCACATCTTGCTGGACATGTGCTTGATATTCGACGACATTGGCGACAGCTATCGGTTCGGCCGAACCATCTCGACAGGTACAAAACCATGAAAGCAAACACTTGATTAGCATGGCATGGGCGGCATAATCAATCCCAATATGGGAGTGGGCACACGGTGCCACGCCCCCCCCCCCCACCCCCAACCACAACGTAACTTTTTAGGTCTGTAATTCATCAGCGGTTGGAGCGATTATCGTGATATTTGGTGACTTTTCCTTACTATCTTTTCGACTTCCAAAATGTCATTTTTCCTTCCTATATTGCTCATGACTGCTCCAGAAGGGAGTCTTCGGAGACGTGTTCGGAAATTTTCGAAGTCTTTCGAATTGTCGTCGTTCTGATTTCTTCAAATGACTTGATAAATCACCTGAACACGTATAAGCACCCATTATAAGACTATTGTGCGGTGTATCTGAACACATAGAACTTGCATTTTTACCAGGAGCGCATGCAGAGTGGGTGAGGTGGGGGAGGTCTGGTTTTGCAGGTACATATAGTTAGTTAAATTGAGGTTTTTACTCTTCGATGAGCAAAAGGAGGACATTCATTATACGTTCTGGAAGTTGGAACACTATATTTTGGTTAGAGACGGCTCCGTGCGAGTCGTTCAGAAGGCACGCGTTTACCGAATTGTTTCCATTCACTCCTCGTTTTTCCTCAGTTACGTGGACAATAATTGTGATAAGTCGATTAAGTGGGCGCTTGCTTGTTGGAAGCTCGTCAAGGGCGGCTCCAGGTACTAGGTGGGGTCAGAGCATTAAGGCATCTTTGGCGGTGCCTCAGCTGAACAGAGCTGGAGGGCATTTTTCAGATGTTATTTTCGTACAAAACGATGCTTTAATCCACTGGAAAATATCGAAATTGAGAAACTGGATACAAGAAGGTATGGATGACCGGCAATTATGGTGCAAATTTAAGCTCACATTTGCATACGAAATGAAACATTTTAAAAATATTTGATTTGCTTGGCAACAAAACCAAAAAAAACAGTTGTCGAATTTTCGGAACCAAAAAATAAACTGGGCAACACCCGAGGGGTCTTTTCTTGGTAGAGGAGGGGGCACAGTCATGTGGCTTGTTCTTCCTCTTCCCATTTGGGTGCCTCAGACCGCCCCTGCCAGGTATGGCTAAAAGTGGTGAGGAATATCTTCCATATATCGCATTCGAATATATAACCTGTGGTGCCTGACGACATTAACGGAAGTTCTAACACCTTTAAAATGTGCTTAGTCTATATCTTGTCAAGAGTGGCACGAGAGAAAGGCTTTGGGAGAAAAGTTCTTGGTCGGTTATTCAGTTTTAGAACCTGACTTATTTAATGCGCATTTATATTGAACTGGGAGGATAACCGTCACCTTGGTGTTTCTGACTCCGCCTATGATTATTTTTTTAAAAGGAAGTAGCCTTACAAATGGTTTCAAATGAGACATGGAAGTGTTCGTCATGGATCACACGTGTAATAATATGATTTTTGGCACCATAATGTACCTCAAATTGCAACAATTTATCGATTCGCTGATTCGGACATTGTGAAAACATGCAACCAGCATGTCACCTGGCCTCCGATGGTATTGTTGTTTGCCAAATTCAACATTACTTCAGAATCGGAGGCATCTATGTGAGGAAATCATCCTGACACAATTTCCCAGTTGCATACGGCCTGCATTGATCTATGATTGCCTAAAATCAATTTGTCCTCATTTCAGCAGCAGACGAGTTTCATTTCTTCTAGAGTGGTGTATGATATATATTGCACCACTGGCAATATCGGTTGGGAAATATAGAAACAGTGGGGCCTGAAGCCCTCCTGATTTCCGTCCTTGGTTTGACTCATGTATCCGCCTCTGTCGAACGTTTACGATTTGTTTTCTTCGGAAATATATATCACAGAAAATAAAATATCACAGAACATCACAGAAATAACATTACAGAAAGTCGAGCGTCGTTTTCTCGCGGGAAAATTGGTCGGTTGCATTCGAGACTTCGAGGGTGCGTTATGCGCCCCCACCTGACAAATTCCCGATCCAACAGAGTCCTACCATAATAGGGTTAAGGCGTAGGCGGACGGAAGAAATCGCTGCAGGCAGTTCATGCACACCAGTCGACGGTGTTGGGAAGTGCCCACTGCTGCTCCGTCGATTGAACAGCATTCGACACAGCAACCATCGCCTGCCAGCAGCTCGAGTCTGTCGCCGACCAACGTCTGCGGACGGCATGCGGGTGAGCAGCTGAACCTCACGTCGACGACTGTGAAGCGAGCCATTGGCGAGACATGCGTCGTCGTCACGACCGGGAAGCGGCCGCTGCCGCAAACGTGACGCGCCGCGCCGTTCATGGTCGAGGTCGAGGCCACCGCCTGGCCGCTGGTTCATTGCAAACGGCTGAATGGCACGTGGAGCAGTGCACAGCCCGGTCGGCTGCGGCGCCCATTCGGGGAAGATTGAATTTTACGTGACAAAGAGGCGCCGGAACTCCGCAACAGTGCACCTCCGCTACCGTCGCAGGCTTGCCAGAAGGAGCTGAGGCATGTATTGACTGAAAGGATTCCCGATAATTGGACAGCCAGCTTCACGTGGCCTCCTGTGAGCTTCAGCTGCATTAGGGAAGTGGACCGTGTGGTCTCCTGTGAGCCCTAGCTACATTAGGGAAGTGGACCGTGTGGTCTCCTGTGAGCCCTAGCTACATTAGGGAAGTGGACCGTGTGGCCTCCTGTGAGCCCTAGCTACATTAGGGAAGTAGACCGTGTGACCTCCTGTGAGCCCAAGCTACATTATGGAAGTGGACCGAGTGACCTCCTGTGAGCCCTAGCCGGCCGGCCGGCATAAGCGTGAGGAACATCAGCGAATGCAATGCCGAACTAGCTGCGCCGCCGATGGAACTGCTCCACCTATCGATCAGCCAGGGAACGCTTCAGGTCCGTTGGAAAAGGGTCCTGTCCGTCCATTAATCCCATCTGCAAGAAAGGCAACACCCAAGGGAGAAAGGTTCTTCTTTTACTCTTTGGCAAGTTTCTCGAAAATGGTATTCGACGAGCATAAAGCATGCTTCTCTGTCCTGTCCCAATTTCAACACAATTACCTATCCGGCCACCGTTGCATAGCTAATCTGTCTTCCTGCCTGCACACTGCTCTCGACTGGATATCCGACGGACGTCAAATTACACACCATCTGTCTTCCTGCCTGCACACTGCTCTCGACTGGATATCCGACGGACGTCAAACAGACACTATCTATCCAAACTTTTCGGCTGCCTTCCATGGTGTAGATTAGCACAGCCTTCTCTTGCTTAAGCTTTCAAAATCATATCATATCTTTGGCAAAATTAGCCAGTGGATCCCTTCATATATGCCAGACCGCGAGCAGAAGGTGGCTGCCGATGGTGAAACTTCCAGCTGGATCGATGTCATCTCTGGTGTCTCTAAGGTCCCTTACTCCAGCCTGTATATTAACAGCCTGTCGCCTGCCATCACAACATCTGCGTGCGACATGGGTGCAGATGATGTGAAGATCTGCCTTCTGCGTCACATCATCTGCATGCGATATGGGTGCAGATGATGTGAAGATCTGCCTTCTGCGTCACATCATCTGCGTGCGACATGGGTGCAGATGATGTGAAGATCTGCCTTCTGCGTCACATCATCTGCGTGCGACATGGGTGCAGATGATGTGAAGATCTGCCTTCTGCGTCACATCATCTGCATGCGATATGGGTGCAGATGATGAGAAGATGTGCTGTATACGTCACATCATCTGCATGCGACATGGGTGCAGATTATGTAAAGATAACCCGTCAGATTTCCTCTGTTCATAACTTTCACTTGTACTTCAAGCCGATATTAATCATGCTTGCGCCTGGTCAGCTGACTTACGCATACAAGTAAATCATCACGAGTGCCTCTCCATCACTGTCTCTTTGAAACCATGTCATATCGTCCATCCCCACAAAATCAACATTTGCGTGCTGGAGCATGCCCTAGAAGTGCGCAATCTAAGAGTCACCTTCGACACAAAATTGACGTTCTCTACTCACATAAACAAAATTGTCTCACCATATAGCAGATACCCCGGGTCTTCTGGAACAATCATGCGAAACCGAACCTTCTCGACAAAATGTAATAGTAAATATTAATGTCCACCTACTGCGCAAATATACGGTCGATCTGTGAATGCGATTCGGCAACGTGAGCTGGGACTGTCGAGACCAGGGTCGGACAAACAGTCTGTTTCTATATGCCTAACATCCAGAAGATTACCCTCTCCAAACATTCTCCTCTCGTTCTCCTCATTCGGAGGTTGAATGCTGCTGTTTGACAATGAACTGGTCTGTGACGAACTGCTCAAGATTCATTAGGAAGTACAAATTGAGCCTCTGATCTCACATTTTTGAAGAAAAACAGGCTCTCTGCATTCGATTGCCCATCAGTTTTCCTCTCCACATCCATAATTCCAAAGTGCGAATACTCTGGTCGAGACCCACACCAGCCGCTTAGGGCGTATCCAGCAAAACTTGTGTAGATGGCTGGCAGCTACGGCTGGCGGCGCGGAGAGATCGGCGTCGCTCGCACACGAGATATACTGGTGGACTTCTGTTGGGTCCCTTCACTGGAGGCTAGATGAGCGCAGCCTGACGTGATGTTCGTGAAGCATATGTTCACTGGCTATTCACTGGTAGATCTGACAACACCCGCATGCTGCAAAATCTGTTTTCTGCCGGTTCCGCGCGGGCAAACTGGAAGTCATGTCCCGCTTACGACATCCCTCGGGCGAGCACTGGAAGCCATGCCCTATTTATGACAACCCTCGGGCGAGCCGAGGCGCAAAAAAAACAAGTTCCTTTGAAGACTGCCATGACAGATAAATGTTTCACTCAGGCTATAGGCGTGGATCAATTTGAGTCCACCTCGCATAGTCATACGTTTAAAGAATATGCGGTCACCTGTCGCTACTCTTCGCCCGCGACCAATCGGCGTGAGGGAATGGCGACGCTACATGATTCAACGGTCGACGTGTCGTAAAAACCAATAACCAAAGAAGATGCGGTGCTCTATGCCCTCCGGCTAAACCCGTGAACCACAACCCGGAAAATCTTGCCATACTGAAGGCGTCTTACCTCAGTAGATTGTATTTGTGTAGCCGCGTTATGTTTGCTTCATGTCGGTTTTTTTCTTTTTTTGTTTCGCTGTCCTTGCTCGTGTGTTTATATAACATCCGACTTCACCTATTAGTGGAACCTCCTGTTGGTGGTAACGGCATGCCGAAAAACAAAGATGCAAACACATCATGTGACTGTATGGTGGAACACTATATGTAGTATCAGGTCACTTCATGATGCTGCAATGGGCTTCGTCTCATGCGACTATGTGACAGAATGCATGAGCTGCCGGAGGTATTCTCAATGGCGTTTTGTTGCGAGAAACATCCTACGAAAGTGTTTTATATTATATTTGCTGTGCTTCGTTGCGGGAGTCAGATAGGCAGACGGGCTTTGGATGCTTATCATTGACCCTCGGTGCTTTGCATAGACAAACTCGACCTGAAAATGACTGCTGCCAGTTTGCCTACCCAACTTGGGACAGCTCCCGTGCCATTGTCACACCTTCATTGTATTTTGTCGCACGATCTTTGTCCCGCATCAGTGGCGCAGCCAGGATATTTTTTTGTATCAGGGGTCACGCACACTAGCAGTGATTCTCACTGGAAGTGTGTGCCACTACAAAGAATGAATGTGTTGGAGATAAAAGCGCAAGAAGAAAATAGATTTGGCTGCTCATTTGCGTCGACATAACCCGAACGTAAGTTCTTGAGCTTGGTGTGTGGGGGTTGGAGGGCACTCCGAAAGTAATAGTTTGCAAATTAAGCTAGCTTAGTTCTAATTATATTTTATCATTTTCGTATTCTATATAAATATAATTTCAACATTTCACTACCTTCCATCGGAGAATGCAGGAATTGTGATTCAGAGAAGGGCACTTCCCCAGATGGGAGCCACGGTTTGTGATCAATTTTCGTCGAAGGAAAGTGAAGACTGAGATGTCCTCGAGGGCCGCCGAATTCTCTTAAAGGAACAAGAATTTCGCCCGGGGAGCATCATTTGCCGGGAAAAAATATATATGCGGGGTCTACTTGAGCCTTCCAGAGGTGGGCCTCCGACTGAAAAATTAGCGAGAAGGGGCGCAGACAGGCCCTCTCAAAGGGGTGCCGCTCTCGCACCAGGAGGCGTCGCCCTCAGATCAAGGTAGGGGCACATGTTCCAATTGTGTGTGCGCATGCAGCGCCCCCCCCCCCCCAGTAGAAGACGTATGGTCATCTTGATACTTCCTAGCTGACCTGGATATAGAATGTGTGATTGTGGATAACGCAGCTACACCGCATCTTGCTATCTTTTCCTCGATTAGTTTGCCATATTTCTTCCTTGTGAGCAGCAACGAAATATCTGGAGGGAAATACAATTACGATTGCTAAGCAAGCAGTATTACTTTGAGAGGTTCTGAGAAGTATTCTGGACGGTTCAATGTACGCTTCGAAGTGCTTGAAGACGCAGCTGTTATAAGCAAGACACGTCAAGTATATGAGTCATATTAATCATTGCTCCAAGACAGAATAAAGAAAAATATATCATCACTTTGACAGTAATAAATAGGTCTACTTGCGGTCGTCTGCATAGTTTGGTTAGCATCACGATTCATTAATTTCGGAAATTAGAACAAAAGAGTAGGAATAGTATGCATCGATCCAATACCTATTTCTTGTTTGCAACGGACCAGCTTGGTAAAGGAAATGAACAGGGCAATAGGACGTGGAGCATGCTCTCGAAAGCCAAGTACTAAGCACATCAAAGTGGGAAGCAACATTTACACGCTGCCTCTGACTTTTGTATCCCATAGTCCAGTGAATTAGTCTGTAGAATAGAATCAATAGAACATCAATTATACTATTACATTGCTTCCCTTACTTTATTTTTTCCCCCGATGTCGTTAGGAAGTCCTTCTCTGACGTACATCAACCAGTAAATGGAACACGTTTGTTCATGAAATTCGTTTCAGAGGTACCGTAACTTCCGCACGCTGTTGCCGAACTATTCCTACTTCTGTGGACCACGCTGCTTTCGGGGATCGTTGCAGTCGGCTTTTGCGATGGTAGTGCCTCGACCTTGAACTCCCCACCCGGATATCGAGTCAATGACTTGTCGCAATGTGCCAGGGGGAAGTTGGTTTGTCTGCGCCAGCTGTCGCTTGCCGGCTCAGCAGCGCCAGCTGCATGTCGCTCAGTCGCACTGTCGCCTCGCACCCTCGGATCCGGGCATACTAGCGCCACCTATACCACCCCAGGGGTAACTTCTGCTTCAGAACATGCGCACCGTGTTCGCAGTCCAGCGCGGTTCCATACTATGCACTGCTAGTTGTCGCACTTCTCATGGCTTCAGATTTTCAATTATTGGGTTTCGGAAAATCAAACAGGCGAGCGGAGAAATGTCGCGTGGAAAGTGTGGGGGTCGAGGGGGAGGGAGGATGCGCTGTACTTTCGTGAGCAAGGCAATGTGTTTGTAGCTTTTGGCAAGTATCTTGTTCATACGATACCACTTAGCAATGCACAGAACTGGAAGAAGCTGCATCACTTCATACTACCGGCCAGGCTAGAAACGGCCAAGCGCACCGCAATGGTGGTCTCAGGAGAACAGGTTTAAATTAGAACAGGGTTCAAGTACTGGCGACGCGCCTGCCAGATTACAATGGAATAATGGTGGAAACTTTGTTAGGCCAATTTCCAAGTATCCTACTGCACTGCCCCATCATAATTATCCCACCTATCATTATCAAAATTATGACTGCTTGGGATGGTTGCAAAACAAATACTTTTCTTGATGTTCGTATTAAACCGTGCAGGATCTGGAGGGGGCGGGGTTGTTCCAATCTCTGACCCTGCTTTTGTCAGTAATCAATAAAAAAGGGCTTGCGCGAACGCGCTGAAAATGTTCATACCTTATAGGGCATTCATTGCGCGCCTCTCGATATACCATTTGCGTGTTTAGCTGACGTAGTGTTCTAGTTATAGTGTTTTAAGGGATTTCACAACGAGCATCAAGTCCCCGCAAGCGTGGTGCCGCAGGCTAGTTCGTGTTTTTTTTTCACCCAGCATAGTACACAAATGGCGGGATAATATGCAATGAAACTCTGCACAGACCTGCGCAAATTAATTACAGAACGTTTGTTGTCAAGCTTGTTGTCAGTTTATGTCCGGCTACTGACCTGAAACGATTGTTCGTGAACATGCCCCGATGCATTCACGCAGATTTCGAACTTTTTTCCTCAAGTTCAGACGTAAATAGATTGCGAACAATGCACGATACCCTCATAAAATGCTCATCACTTAATTCTTTGTCAAACGAGGGGTCTCGTGATCTTATGGCATTCACGTGCACCTATACAGATGAGGTCAATTGACGGGGGATCAATATGAAATTTTGCTTTTTGTTGCCCAAAAACAAGTTGCGGCCCTGTGGAGTAAGCATGAACGTCCAATCCGAAATTTGTACACACAGTTGCCTTACAACCGGCTTTGACCCCATATGCCTGTGTTGATCTCTGGTCAGCAAAGTTCAAAGGTCAGTTCAACATAGGTGGTCTAAGCTGCTTTACAAGTTAATTTGCGTGCTGAACTCGAATTCAGCGTCCATTGCTACCCCCATGAGCCAAAAAATATGTGCTTGGGACAGTGGCGGGCCCAGGATTTGGCCAAGGGTACAATTCAGAATGTTGTATAGGGTCTGTTCCTGACCCTGCTCCAATCTGCTCCGAGCAACTTGGAGTAGCTGCTCCGTGTTCCCGTGCGTTTTCAGAGCAGATCGGAGTAGCTCCAATCTACTCCAACTTACTTCGACCGAGAGCAGAGGCAGCTTGGAGCAGCTTGGAGTAGCACAAATGTGGCGCTGAAGATACATTTGCGAAACGATTTGGGTCTGTTCCTGACCCTGCTCCAAAAAAGAGTAGAGCAACTTGGAGCAACTTGGAGCAGTTCGGAGCAGATTGGAGCAGGGTCAGGAACAGACCCATAACCTACGCAGGTGATGCGCCCCTGAAACCCCAATAACAACAACAATTCATAATGTTTATGCTCCCCGAGATTTTCGTCCCCATTTTCTCGCTGAGAGTTCTCGTCATCATAAAGTGGTTTATTGAACGAAGGGGGGGTAGTTATGAAATGTCTGGGCTGCATCACAGGTAGCGTCATATCATAGCTGGTGTTCGGCTTCGCGCGTTTCGTGGTGTCTACACTGTTCTCGTACACATTTTCAAGCAATCCAAACCGCTTCTTGAAGATTAATGTTGTTAGCGTGATGCTGATGCAGAATTTGCCACACGAGCCAATATGCGGTGGGCTGTGCCTGCCATATTTGTACGACCAAGGGACCGATTCCGTATTTACAAACGGTGACCGAAAGCTCACCATTGAGGTCCATTGAGGATAGCTTATTTTGTTTTAGTCAGAGATCACTGATAATCTTACAAGGCCGCTCAATCGACGGCATGGCGACCTCGCGAGCCTACCATGTCAACATAAATCAGAACATCATGGGCAATAAGAATGCCAAGACTGTTTGCGGACTGTTCAAGGAAAGTAATGGTTGTGGGTTCGATGCTCACCGACCTCGCCAGCCAGAGAATTTCGGCGGTTGCACGTTGGGGACCCCCCCCCCTCCCCATCAAACACAAAAAAAAACAACTGAGAGGAGGCACAATAATGTTCCCGGCCAGTGCTGAATAATGCAGCAAGGTGTTGAGAGGGTGTCGAACGTGTGGTCGTTCGAACGGATTGCGGCTTGCCAAAAGCACCGACAGCAGATCCATGGAAACAACGTCGGGTGGAGGGGAAAATAATGTGCCTAGGGAATAGTGAGCACGCAGCAGAAATAGCGCACAGGTCGGTGTGGGATGCACGGTGCGGTGCTGGGTGCAGCATTCGTCTAGTAACTATAGGGTGGCGACTGCGGGTTGGACGTTTGTCGACCGTGCTGACAAGAGCCATACGAAACACCAGGGAATGGAAAACGGTGTCAATACTGGCATAGAAGCAGGGAGAGTATAACAGGTTTGGCGTGACGGCTGTTGTGAATATTGATAAAATGAGCCCACTGGAATCTGTGTCTGATGACAAGGTTATCATGGCACATGCGCCGGGAATCGAATACCTATGGTGAAAAAGTCAACTACAGCTATGCGGTGTGAAGTATAGGTACGGGAAAACGGGGTATCCTGTTATTCGCCCAGATGCCGATGTGGGCCCACCACCGGCATGTGTCGACGCGAGCTCAGCATCTCGTGAGCGGCATGCCGACATCAGGCCGCTCTCGGTCCGCCATCAGCAAACTCGGACCTGAAATGTCGTGTTGAGTTCGGCGTATCAATGGCGGCCATCTAACGCCGGGCCCTTGTCAGACATTTCACTCCCCAGCCGACAGCGGACCGCTAGCGTCCCGACAGCAGTCCGACACCTTCCCGACGGCTGGGTGTCGGCTGTATGCCATGTTTGCATGTCATGTTAGCACGCCATGTCATGTGTGCGCTATGATGTGTTAAATAAACGAACGAACAAACAAATGTAGGCTTGGGCGGACATTCCACTCCCCAGCCGACAGCGGGCCGCTGTCGGCACATTCACTGGGGTCCCGGCATTCACATCACATTAAGCCCCAAGATTTGGATAGGTGAGCATGCCGTCATGCTTGAGCAAGACATCAAAGAAAAACATTTTGATATATGGGACACTAATAGAGATAATTCCAGTGTAAAATCAGTCGCAAAGCAATAGGCAATTCGCCAGTCACAAAAGCCATGGATGCTGAAATAACATCACACCCTAACAATAATCAAAGTTCGTGCTATACTGACTTCACGCCCGCTCATTCATCTTGCTACACCAGAAAAAGACGACAAAAGGGAAACTATTAATTGACAGGAGTTACACCAGGTCGCAATAAAAACAATCGGTACTTGCGGAATCCTATTTTCCCCGCTACTCCGATTCCCCCACCTCCTGCTCGGCGCGTAGTGTACCAATTCGACTTATTGAAATACCGAACCCCAGGAGATCATGAAAACGGCATCACACATGGAAATAACCGCCATGATTTCAATGGTAGCATCCGTTCTTCGCCACACCTAACCTACTCATCGTGGGGAAAAACCGGCGATTGAAGGACAAATTCCCCCACAGTGAGCATGCGAAAATAGGCCCTGTCCGGCAGCAGCGCAGCCGATATTTTACTAAGGGGGGGGGACGAAAAAAATGTAATGAAAATGAGATAGCTTTCAGCGGAGAAGCGCGCGGAAAATTTTTTGTTTTGCCTTGTAAAAATCTCACAATTTTCCGTTTCATCTGGAATATTTTTGGCTGCTAAAAGGGTGGCCGGGCCCCGCCCCCTGGCTGCGCCCTGATGCTCGGCAGGCCACACGGCGGCGGCTGGTTTGTACAGCTCGTCTCGCCCGCTAGCGCAGATAAGGCAAACACGGGCCGAGCTATGTGAAGGGCCTCGGGCCGAGCCGGAGGCCACCAGCGACTTTTGAGGCGACGTTGTTACCAGATATAGCGGGTGTTGAACTCTACCCAGAAAGTCTCAGTTCACCGTGAACTGTGGTGGGCAGCCGGGTGGCCTACACCGGACTTAAAGCAGCCCATCCTGGTCAGTCTGTTCCGGCGGCTCCGGAGGACGCCCCTAAAAACATCGGTTTCCCCACCGATAGGTGCCGTGAAAGCGACCCCTGGCCTGAATCGGAGCTTGCGGATAACATTTCAGCGAGTGCGCAGGCGCGCGATCTTGCAACCGGTCTTGTCATGTGGTCGTCACCAGTCGTCACAATTTTCGGCGGCTGCAAGAGAGTAGCAGTGTCGCATTCTGCTGGTGGCTGGGAAAAGTGGGTAGTTCGAGCGTTGACAGTGAGTGGGAAAAATCGTCATTTTGTGGGTGTCGTGTTACGTTGGTCTTTTAGCATTGGCGGATCCAGGAATTTTGATCGGGTTCGGGGAGGGGGAGGTCGCATGCTCTGGAGGGGAACCATTTTTTCCTGAGGGGTCCCTTTTTCTCCTGTCTCCTTCGTCAGCTGAAAAACTCGCTGTGTGGGGGGGGGGGGGAGGGGGTTCAGTCGGATATCCTGGAGGGACACCAGTTATCCGGAATGGGCGCCATCTTTACTCTGGAGGGCGCCATACGCTGCCAAACTCGCTGAGCGGGGGAGGGGGGCGCACTGAAACGTCGTGGAGCTCCACGACGTTAAACGACAACTGGAAAAAGACGCCCCCGTCATTATTTTCCAGTTTTCGAAGGGGCAACCCATGGCTGTCGAGTGGGCAAGTACATCTAGTTCTCTCCTGGTTCCGCCATTGTTTTTTTTGTGATAATTGTGTTACTTCTACGGCTTTTTGTCCTGGTGCAAGTGTGAAGCAAACCCGATCCTACCCAGTTAGAACATGGAGTGTAAGAATGTTTTCCGATAAAAAATCCTTGAAAGTGTTTTAATCCCCATTCTGAATTGTACACAGAATCAGCTAATTCTGTGCTAATCATATAGGTTGAGGGGTTTTACTTCGTGAACAAAATATCTGGGATTTCAATACATGGAGGCAATGGGCGGGCCAAAATGGATTGGGGGCATACTCCATAGCGCCCCATGTTAAAAGATGAATTTATTGGGAGAAGCCAACATTGAGGGGGGACCCAGTCAGGTGTATACAAAACAACACCCATACGCAGACTGAGGTATTTTGGGTTCAAGACTGGCGATATTTTGGGTTCCTCACATAATTCCCCGGACTGCAGTGCCGCCGCTAGCCTATTTATAGTGTCCGCCACATGGGAACCACATTTCATGGCTTTCTCAGCATGTGTGCAATCTGACTGACCCCTTCCGAGTTTTGGACAATGCTTAAAACTTAGGCCCTAAAGTCGAACACTATATATCTTTGAACTGAGAGCGAATAGAAGAGATACGTGAACACGGGTCACAACTAATGCAATGGTTATCACTTTGTGAAATATATTGAGGGGGCGTAGGCAATTGATGCATTTGTTGGTATTTTTTCGGAGGTACACCATAGGCCGAACAAACTCGTTGAGCGGCGGGAGGCGTACTCAAACGTTATGGAAAGGCGCCTCCATCAGCTCAATGGTGGAGCTGCGGCCTGGTTGGGGGGGGGGGGGAAATCAATGAAATTAATGATTGTATGAAGGGGCAGATCAATTATTCGGGGGGGGCAGTTTCCCCTTGGAACATACAAACTAATACCCCTGAATAATACGGCATATATATAACAGCATCCACAGCACGTGGATTACTCAATTAAAACAGCTTAATTTGCCTTAAGCCGTCCAAAAACAATCCACCCCACCACCCGCCAAAATCCTTCAAGCTACTCAAAAGAGCATCAAACGGGTATCCTTACCCGCGACTATCCTATTCTACTTGGTGGCCGGATGTTCTGGTGTATTCTGATTGGCCAATGAGAAGCGGAACCAATTGTGCAATGTACACTTTTTTCAAGCCTATTTGGATATTCATTTGGTTTAAGTACATTAATTTGCACTGTTCATGTTAGTCAACTATTTTCCCCTACCTCGCAGGCACTTGCTTACTTGGAAAATGCTGACCTTTACCTTGATAAGCAGGTTTACATAGGCCCCCTAGGTAGGTACTGATGATTTCTAAAAGTGAGAAAATCACAGCTTGAGCGCGAATTTCACACCTTGTTGTATTAGTACCGAAACAGTAAAATAGTAAACAGGTAGTCTATAAGCATACGGTGAATTATAACTATGCGAAACCCCAGACGATCAAGTAAAAGTGCTCAAAATTCACTGGAAGGGATGCAAACGAAGTTCTGCTGCATAAGGTTTAAATAAAGTATAATCCAACCTGGATGACCACAAAATATTCCTCTCCAAGTCCAGAATTACAATGCACAAATCCAACCTTGCCTATGCATGACAAAAAATATGTCGGAACAAACGCTTACTAGAAGGAACAGAGTAGGATTATAACTGACAGGTCAGCGCAATACAAATTTGTTTGCTTGCAGAGGAAGCAAAATAAAAGTGATCATTGCGTATGATTTGAGAAAAGTCTTTCGCAACCAAATTGATACCATATGAACTTCGGATGACGTCATGCCGGCTTGAAGGAAAACTTCGATCTACCTTCTGGTAAAGGTGACTTGCCTCAGACATTCGTCATCATGGGGCGCGTGTGACGAAAGCGTCAATCTGGGTAGGTACTAATACTCAAGCGTTTATCGCTGGGTATTTATCGCCGGTGAAAGGTGGTATCTACCTAGGAGACCTAACATGATCTTACACCATACCATTTATGGGTCCTCACAGCGGCCTGGGCAACAATATCGTAGTCCATTTTGCCTGGGTAGGTACCCACGTAGGTACCTACCTACCTAGGTACCTACCTACCTACCTACCTAGGTACCTACCTACCTAGTAGGTACCTAATTAGGTATTCTAATTTTGTAATAGTGTAATTTTGCTTGTGCTGAGTTTTTTCTCCAAAAACAGTTCAGGCTAGGATAGGTAAGGTTAGGTTTGTTCATATTTGATTTTTTTTATGGGAAAAAATGCTTCGAAATTGTATATTCTTAAGAATTGGTTTCTGGCATGGAATATTAGGATAGGTTAAGTTTGGTTATCTTAGGTTTTTTTAATTTAGAAAGTTACTTTTTGTTCTACCTACCTATATTAGAATGGGCAGCTGTCCAGCTCTCTCCAAGAGACATGTGAAATTATGAACTCAGAGTTTGAAAAGGTATTTACAAAAACAGACAAGGACACAGAAGTTCCATTGATGCCACCATTTACAGGAGAAAAACTTAGTAAATATGATGTCACCCGAGAGCATGTTGAAGAGCTGCTGAAAGGGCTGAAGACACCATCATCTCCTGGGTCGGATGGCGTCCACCCCATCGTCTTGAAGGCATGTGCTTCATCACTATCCCATCCACTCACACTCCTCTACCAGAGGTCACTTCAGGAAGGGAAGGTTCCCACTGATTGGACCGGAGCAAATGTCTGTCCGATCTTCAAAAAGGGCAGTCGATCGAATCCGCTTAATTACCGGCCCGTTTTGTTCACATCTGTTCCATGCAAGGTCCTGGAGAAAATTATTACAGAAAACATCATGGAACACCTGGAAGAAAAACAGATACTAACAAGACACCAACATGGCTTCAGGTCAGGAAGATCATGCCTCACCCCAACTCCTAGAATACCTGAATGAGCTGGAAGATGCACTTGATGAGAGGGACCTAGTCGATGTTGTGTATTTGGATTGCCGTAAGGCTTTTGATTCGGTACTGCAACTCCATTTACTACACAAGCTGAAGGCAGCAGGAATCGGTGGTGACTGGGAAGATGATGTGGTCACTGAACATACCGACGAACACTCAGACATAAACCTTCTCAAGTGGATAGCCAGCTTTCTTATGGGGAGAAAGCAGAGAGTGATGGTCAGAGGGGCATGCCCTTCTTGGAGAGATGTAAGGAGCAGGGTGCCTCAAGGAAGCATCTTGGGAGCAGCATGCTTTCTGGTCTACATAAATGATCTGTTGGACGATGTCGATTCCTGTGGTAAGCTCTGCTGATGACGCGAAACTATTCCGGCACATAAGAGATCCTGAGGACAGGCGACGACTCCAGAAAGACCTCTGCAGTCTACATGAGTGGAGCAAAAAGTGGCTCCTGTCTTTCAATGTGAGCAAATGTAAGATTATGCACTTTGAGCCTAAAAATCCCAGGTTCAGGTACACTGGGCGATACCATGCTGGAGGAGACGACCTTGGAAAAGGACCTTGGTGTTATGATAAGACCTGACCTCAAGGTCGAAGAGCAAGTTGCCCAAGCTGCTAAGGCCGCAAACTCCATGCTGGGAAGCATCACGAGGACTTTCACTTGCATGGACGAGGACATGTTCATGCCTCTGTACAAGATGCTCGTTTGCCCTAAAATGGAGTTTGCCGTGCAGACATGGTCTCCCTACTACAAGAAGGATATAGAGAAGTTAGAAAGCATCCAGAGAAGAGCCACCAAAAGGATACCATCCATCGCCGATCTTCCCTATGAGGAACGCCTTTGCCGGCTCAAACTGACAACCATAGAAGAACGCCGAATACGAGGGGATATGTTGGAGGTGTTTAAGATCTTGAAGGGAATGGATCAGGTGTCGGCAGGGGACGCGTTTCGGAAACTGGAGGACGCAAACAGTGGAAGGAGGGGTCATGCTCTGAAGCTGGAAAAACCACGTCACCGCTTGTTCCAACGAAACCAATTCTTCCCCGCAAGAGTCGTGGAGGGGTGGAATAAGTTACCCGAAAAAGTGGTGAATAGTCCAACCATCAACGCCTTTAAAAACCGGTATGACAAGCACTGTTCTAACTGAGGGGAGGCAGCACCTTGAGCATTAGCTCCTTAGCCTTTATTTATCAACTACGGTGAGCATTACCCAACTTCAAAACCTTTTTGAGTGTTATTTTCCCTCCTGACTGAAAAGTATGCATTTGCAGAAGAAATGAGTGCTCACATCATGTTATACACATTCATATGAAAAAAGAAATTCCAAGAAATCAAAAACTACCTTAAACTGCAAGTTTACCTATTTACTCCATTAACAAGCAAAAACTATCTTAAATTCCTACCTGTATAGAACAGTGTTATTATTCACGAAATAGTGTGGAACATGCCACTTATTGAACACTGAACCAACATCCTTCTGGAAGAAGTATCAACATCGTGCTTCTTGGTGCATGTTTGTGAAGCCTTGTTTCTAACAGCATCCCATTTATAAGTACCATGTTTAGGTAATCTTTACCTTTCGGCTGACACATACTGCCAAGGTTAGTGATTTGGAAAGAGGTGTCGCATATATTTCATGATGTCATGACCAAAAAATTTGCTTCAGAGGATTCTGTTTTTCCGGTTAGATTAGGTTAGGTTAGGTTAGAATATATTATGCTATGATGCATTTTGCATATTATGCTACATTATCTTAGTCTAGGTTAGGTGGTAATCTTTACCGACACCCGACTCCTGTGACGTCACTTCCCTGACACCTGCGACGTCACCGTTCCCCACTGTACAACTCTTTACAAATCACTAACCTTGGCAGTATATGTCGGCCGAAAGGTAAAGATTACCTCATGTTTATGCTCACCATAATAGATTCAGGATCGTGATGATGAACACCCAGTAGTGCAATTCCAGGTAAATGGATTACCTATGATGTGCTTTGTTATACAATGTCAGTTTATAGCATAGACATTTGGGTAATCTTTACCTTTCGGCCAACACATACTGTCAAGGTTAGTGATTTGTAAATAGTTGCCTATGCAATGTCGCATATATTTCATGATGTCATGGCCGAAAAATTGGCTTCGGAGGATTCTGTTTTTCCGGTTAGGTTAGGTTAGGTTAGGTTAGATTATATTATGCCATGATACATTTTGTATATTATGCTACATTATCTTAGTCTAGGTTAGGTGGTAATCTTTACCGACACCCGACTCCTGTGACGTCACTTCCCTGACTCCTGTGACGTCACTGTTCCCCACAGTACACCTCTTTACAAATCACTAACCTTGGCATAATGTGTCGGCCG
Source organism: Ashinkailepas kermadecensis (assembly GCA_034440615.1). Classification (NCBI taxonomy): domain Eukaryota; kingdom Metazoa; phylum Arthropoda; class Thecostraca; family Neolepadidae; genus Ashinkailepas; species Ashinkailepas kermadecensis. Next base: position 81,999 of record JAOTOM010003473.1, read on the forward strand.
AAAGGTAAAGATTACCGACATTTGTATAGTTATCATTGATATCGATATCCCCAAATTAGACATTGTGTAAAGAAAATACGCCTATATACCAGAGTGTAGTTGACATTAAGGATTATACTTTATATAGGTACTCCCCACGCGCAAATTAGGTACCTCTGAAAACACAAAATGGGTAGTTATATGTATGCAAGTGTCTCAAACTTTGGTTTTAAGGACCAAAATATTTTAAACAGCATTTTTTTATGGCGATTTAGACATTTTGCAAGATCACCTTTTTGGTTTGAAATCTCATACCTAACAAGAAATCATTATTTTAACACTGACATTTTTCTTACTTTTTCAAGATAGAAGTAATTTAAGGTAAGGACTTATTTCTCAATTGGGTAGTCATTTCACCAAGCAAAGGACACCACCTTCATTCATTTAACTTTCAAAAACACCAGCAAGTTTGTTTCACAATGCAGACACATGTTGTTCCTAAGGCAATTTTACAGCAGCTTTACTCCCAGGGTTCAGGTGGGTTCGGTGGGTTGGGAACAGGATAGAACAGGTCACATGAGTTCAGGAACAGGATAAAGTATAGAGACCTGGCATGATGATCTGCATAAATTAGAAGCTATCACTAATTCAAATTGCTGCATGACCACTGTGCATGGCACAGACCCCTTTAAGCAGGGGCTATGGTAGCACAATGGGTATGATGGGGGGAGCTTGCAATTGTTGAGGGTGTTGTGCGGTGGCAGGTGGATGGTGCTAGATGGGCTGGGATATATAGCTTCCTAGGAACTTGGGATTAGGGATTGATTGGGGTGAGAATATGTACATTTCTAGTACCTTTTCTAGATAGGCTTAACCCAGATGGGCCCCTGTGGCTCTTATTAAGCCTTAACACTTTATGACTTTATGACTTTATGACACTGTAGTCGATGCACCCCTAAACCCCAACTAATTCAACTTCTCCCATCAGTTTTCATGACAAAGTAGTTTTTACTATTGATGCTACTGAGTGAAGTATATTGCGTGTAAAGAAAGCATACGACCTTCAATATACCAGGAGGTGCTGAGTTAACATCAAAAGTAACGTTAAGGATTATACTTTATTACTCAACGTTTCGGCCAGGGGCCATCGTCAGGAGTGATATAAAAATGTCAAGTTGAACAATTGAAAAAAAAAAGCATGCCAGAAAAAAAGCGTGCAAAAGACACTTGGAATGCAGAAAAGCCTCCTCAGTGGTGCAGACACTTAAGGAAACTCTAAACCAGAAACAAACTATGTCAAGATAGAATTATCTGAGGAAGCCCGAGCCGATGGTCCATATACATATCGATACATACACTCACGCACATATATAGACATAGATCCAATATAACACGTAATACATAAAATATAATTTATGTTTATGTAATTTAAGTGATATACCAAGACGTCGTTTACGTGTTTAGTTGCGGCCGTAGATTACGTATGTGTAGAGATTCGAGGACCTTTAGATCAGCGTTGTCCCTGGCTGTTGCTAGAATTTCTACGATGAAGTTTGTGTTAGTGTCGCTGTGTTCCATGTTATAATGTTTGTTGATCATGTGTTCGCCTAAAGGTGTGTATGCTCTCCGAAGTCTGGCATCTCCCAAGTGCTCATTGTACCTATCCCTGACACTACGTTTGGTTTCACCGACATCAAATATTCCAAGACAGAGGTTGCACGTTATTTTATAAACTACGTTTTTTCGCGTGCATCTACCTTTGAGTCCGTTGATGCAGGTACTCGCAAGTTGAGTTACACGCAATGTCTAAAACCCAGGAGCATCTAAGAGCCATTCTTCATTGTATTAAAGAGTGAAGTATAATTAAACCTGCAAATATCAACATATAGCAATACTCTTTCTAAATTATGTTCAGACTGCACTCAGCTCTGCAGTATCTGGCAGCCAACATATGACTGACAAATTAATGACAAATTGGTGCTATGGTTAAATTAGCATAGGATGCAGTACTAAGCCAATGTTCTGAGTAACAGTAGATAAAATAACAACAAAAGGATGCTTCATTTGATACCAACCAAGTTTATGCATCCATACCTCATACCCCCTACACGCTCACACCCCACAAATAATGCATATTCACAACCCAGCTCAAAAGTAGGATGCTTATGCAACCACTGATTCACATACTGGGTATGGGCTGTGGAATATAAAATGGTGTATTAAAACTACTAAAACATTCTGTTGAACATCATGTTCTTTCCACCACCAAACAATCATTGTTGTTAATGAAAAAGGTGCAAACATGGATTAAAATCATTTCATCATAATATTAAGTGTTGTATGATATACTTTTTGTTCATATCTGGAATGTTTTAGTTCAAGCAAAAAATTGGTTTTGAAGGATCTGAAGGGACTAGACAGGAGAGAAAATTGCAGCTGTAAAACGTCTCCTTTCCCAAACAAAATGTAGGATAAGTATGGAGGAATAGGTGGTTTGGGTGGGGTTACCTATGGTGAAAAATAATCCAGAATTACAACAAAAAGTAACCTAACCTAACCTACTGATGTTCAATCATCTAAAACCTACTAATGTCAGATCACCATCATATATGGATGTTGGATTGCCTAAGACCTACTGATGTTGTATTGCTTAAAAACTACCAATGTTGTATCTTCTAAATCCAATGGATGGTTTGATCACAACCTGACCACCAACCTGAATGGGTGGCGGACCTAAAAAACAACACCCAAAATGTATTGATGTTGTATCATCCAAAATCGACCAATGCCTGATAGCCTAAAACCTTTGTATCTAAAATATTGGTAGTGGTTATTGTGCTGGGGATGAGTAGTCTAGGGGTAAGTTGGCAGTTTCACAATCAAAAGATTGTGGGTTCAAGTCTCACCTGTCGCTACTCTTCGCCCACGACCAATCAGAGTGAGGGATTGGTGATGCTACATGACTCAAGTGTGGAGGAATAGGTGGTTTGGGTGGGGTTACGTATGGTGAAGAATAATCCAGAATTACAAAAAAAAAGAAAAAAAAGCCACATGACTCGAAGGTCGATTTGTCGTAAAACCAATAACCACCAGTGGTTATTGTGCTGCTTGACACATTTGTTGCAATTCACCATTTGTGGTAGCATACAGTGATAAAAAGAACCATAAAATGTTGGTGTTATACTGATGGAAATTTGCAAAAACACTTCAATAGACAATGGCTTAGAACAAAGATAACTGATATGTGGCTTTGCTGTGATTGGTGTTTGCCTGAACAAGACAGAAATCCTGTGACCCCCATAGTGCTGCACAATGCATATAAAAATACATGATGCATATTTTGTTGGGTATTTACATAGAAGAAGCATCTGAGCACAAATCAGAAGAAAAAAGTGTATGGACTGGACTTGTTGGAGCTTATGTAGCAACTTCTTTCCCTGTCATTTCATTGGTAAATCAGGCAACTTTGTGCTTGAAGATAGTTTCTGATTTTTTGGAATTTCTTTTTTCCAATGCACTGTATGTACATATATGTGTGTGTGTCTGTATCGTGTACCCAAGTATCTTATATGTATATATCTTACATGTACTTATAGCAAATATATATTGCACTTTTATGAATGTGATTGACATGATCTAACCACTAACTTCCTCTGCAAATGCTTACCATTCAGTTGCATGGCAAAATAAGATCAAAACAGGCTTTGAGTTGGGTACCATAGGATGCAAATAATGCTACAAAGAAAAATGGATGTAGTATAACCTAACCTAGCATACTTTGTTTTTAAACAAAACAAAATTGCAAGTTGTTCCAAACAAAATATAACCTAACCAAACCTAACTGCTTTGCTTGCTTAATGGAGTTAGAATATGGGCAAAGCTTGTCTTGTGAATACATTGAAGCAAAACAATACTGGAATTAACATAGGTAAGCTATTCATTAGTTAAAATAATGCCACTTACTGTTGATGAAGCAGAAAAGCTGACATGTTTTGGTGACATGATGAATATATGTGCTACTACAGGACTTGTCAGGAGATCCATGTTTTGTTTTTGATATTTTAATTTGATTTTTAATGTATGTTTTCACCAGTTCACAGAAGTTTTAATCAAATGATACAGCAAACAAGTTTACTGAATCTATTAATGAATATATGCCTTTTTGACACCTCTAAATTAAATATACATTGAATATTCACATGTGCACTATGGAGGACTGCCGGGTCACACCATTTCCATCTTGTTCATGTGCCACAAATTGTCAAGTGCAGGTGCATTTAGGTTACCTTGGTTCTAAGCCCGATTTTATCCTGGTGTTTATACACATTTCTATAAGAATAACCCATTGATGTTTTAAATTTATTTTGTGATCACTTTGTGCTACCACAAATGGTGAGTTATGATTAATGTTTTTAGCAGCTCTAGCCACAACTGACATTTTAGACATGAAGGTTTTAGACCGTCTGGCATCAGTGGATTACATATAATCCATCATCTGTAGATTTTAAATGATGAAACATCCATAGGTTTAGGTGATCTAACATGATTAGGTTTAAGTGATCCAACATCTAGGTTTTAGGTGATCCAACATCAGCAGACTTCAGACGATTGAATATCAGTAGATTGGGTAAGGTTCTTTTTTGTTGTTGTAATTTTGCCTCATTCAGGTCCCACCCAAACCCCCCTTTCCCACAGTGGACGAGTGGTCTAGGGGTAAGATGCTCGTCTCACAATCGAAAGGTTGTGGGTTCGAATCTCACCTGTCGCTACTCTTCGCCCGCGACCAATCAGCGTGAGAGATTGGCGACGCTACATGACTGAACGGTCGACGTGTCGTAAAACCAATAACCAACCACTCCTTTCCCACACTTGCCTATGTTTTGTCTGTCAGAAAAGGAATAACACATCTGCATGGCCCAAAATATATTTCTCTGGTGGTTTTTAAAATATGGTTTGAATGAATTTGATTTTTTTTTCGTGGCAAAGTGACTACTTAATTGAGATGTAAGTACTTGGTAAGTACCAAATTATTAATTGGTACCTAAGTACCAAATTAAATTGCCAACGTCCTGAAAAGTTTGTATTTTCCAATGAAATTAATGTCAAATTCATTAAAATCACATCAGAAAGCACCAGGAAAAAATACATTTTCAAAACCGAAACTGGCATTGGGATTTCTATATATTTATTGAGAAATTCTATATTGATCAAATCACACAATTTATATATGATCGTGGAGAAAAAAAACTTACTAGAAATTAAACATTGAAGAGGACAAGTTGGTTCAATTTCTCCCACAAAGAATTGAGCCTAATCTAGCCCAAGAATATTAGATATAAAACCTATAGATGTTAAGTCACCTAAAACTTATGGATGTTGGAATGCTATAAACCTATGGATGTTTGATCAGAGAAAACCTACATATGATAGACTGCATCAGACATATCTTTTTTGTATTACTGGAAGCCTACCCATGCTTAATTTATTATAACCTGTTGATGCTCAACCATGTAGAACCCACCTATGTTCGGATCGTGTGAAGCATACATGTATACTTAATCTCTTAACACGCGCACTGGATGGGGGGGGGGGGGAGTCCGCCCACCCCTCCGGTTTTTCGTACATAACTCCGGATTTTACCGGTCGATATACGCCAATTTTTTTGCGTACCTGCTTACAAATGTCCGGCGCGTCGTTTCAAGTAAAAAATCGGAAATCTGCCGATTTTTTTTTCTCGAGTTAGGGGTCGTTAAAGTCAAAACATTTCGTAGCGCCAAACCACAAAAATCGACGCTGATTGCTTCCCGTATATTGGCAAAAGGGAAGTATTCTTGGCAACACTAGCGACTTATTTGATGTATATTGTTATGCTATATAGTTTCAAGGTCTTGTTAGGTCACCGAGGTCAAGTTCATGACAGGTTAATGGAACCAAACTTGGTCAACTGGAATGTTGTTATAAATGCAATTCACTGTCATGCGATTGATGTCGCTTTGCATGTTACTCCCTACACATCCTGAAAACCACTGTTTGTCATTGTGTACCTAAACGTTTCCATACTGTATTCATGTACTTCACTCCTTTTTTCGCGAAGCCGATTGCGCTGAGCTGTCCGACGAAGCAGTCGGGCGGGCGGCCCGGTTCCGGCAACTGTAACAGGTAACTGACCTGATAAAGTGCTGCTATATAGGTGACCTGAGGTCAAATTCCGTGTCTAGCATCTGTATTGCATCATTAGTAATGTCCAAAACATCATTGATGCCCATTTTGGAGCATTTAAACACAATCATAGACTTCCATAACAATGACAAGCCAAGCCATGCAAAACAATACAATTTTGACATATGTGACCTCATTTGACCTTGAAAATATTGACCTAGGGTCATGAAATGTGCACACAATAGAGTTCACTACCGTACTCATCCACCCTGCGAATTTCTTTACTCCAGTTTTAATAGGAACCGAGATCTTAGGGGGGGAATCCACCCCCTCCAGTGCGCGTAATTTTCAGAGGTCCTCCAGGGCGCGTGTTAAGCTCCATGGATGTTGGATTGTGCCATAATGGTTGGGCTACAGATGTAAAGGAATATATGTTACCTATGTTGATGTGTCATAGGTTACAAGCACTATGGTCCATTTTGTAGTTCACATACATAATAACTATCTGGCAGGGGTTCAGCTGATAATGGATGTTGATGATTATGTGGATATTACCTTGTAACTACATTGAACTATTAATGTTATCATGGTTGTAACATCACCTATTGATGTTAGCTGTTCAAGAGATATTCCAAGGTAACTGTCGACATGCCATTTGTTGACATGTTTTTTTTTAAAATAACCTTTTAGCTCAGTTGGTTTGAGCAAAGCCTGCATTTGTCTTCCTTGTCCTTGGCTAATTGGCTAAATATGTTGGTGCTCATCCTTTCATGCTTCTTTTTGTCCTGGATTTTTATTATTTTCCTCACATCATTCTTCCACTAAGCAGGACCACACTATACCTTTCCACCAGGTAAAGCAAAATACAATCTGTGCAAGTTTATGCATTACAAATGTAGCATCATACCAACATTTTGTTGGAGAAGATGATGTGGCTTTCAGTAGATTGCATATCCAACCAGCATGATTGGATTTACTGCGTACCAGGTTCCAATTTACTGCATATCTGGTTCTGTTCTGAGAGGTTTGCTACTGCTATGGACTAAAGGGAATGGATATTTTAGTGTACTTAAGATGTGCAATGTGTTATCCAAATCACTGAAAGCAGTCTGCACATGCTACATGTAGGCTCCAAAGTGCCCAAGATCTTGGGGTGGCAAGACAAGCTCATGATTCTGGCCCCACTCATTCTGAAACTGGAAATGATAGTCATCATGATGAAAGGTATTCACTCTTATGTTGTTATGGAGTTCCTTCACCTTTTAAAATAGAATAAAGCATGCAAAAAGGACCTCGTTTGCCTTATCCACCTGCTATTTCCTGGTGCCTGTTTTATATGGTAGCTATGTTCACCTTTTTATTCAGTGATGAGTTGTGCCAGTCATGCTTGCAGGGGACCAGGTGAATATTGAAAATTCACCTGAAAACTGGAGATTGAAATTCAGGTGAATGATGAAATATGTATGGCGTAAACACTTTGAGAGCATAGCCTGAGCAAGACAAGTATCCTCAAATTGGAGTTTTTCTGACTCCATTTGGACTACCCTTAAATCAAGCTACTGTGTGTGAATTTTAGTGTTTTAGAGGCTTCTGAGGGTTCACTGTGACTAGTTTATTCCACATTCAATGGGTGACATATGACTTTGATATCAGTATATCCCTTGACCCCAAAAATCAATAAATACCCACCTCCTTCCCAAAGGTCCAAAGGGCCGGAATTTCGCAGTAGGGAAGTTATTGCTAGAAAAGTATGGTTGGAATGAAAAATGATGTAAAAACATGCTTCATTCGACAATTTTGAAAGCATAACAAACTTGTATTATTACACATCAACTATATAAGCTGATCAATTTTGGTGAATTAATTGCTTCTGATGATATGTTTCCTATTCTGTTTATGTTTGGGGTGATACTTCTGGAGGAAGTTAGGTGGGGCATTATTGATGGCAATGGGAGACCAGCTAAAATGTCCCCAAGCTGGGTATCATCCTACTCCCAAATCGAAAACAGGTATGAGCATTTGCCTTCGGTCTGTCCTGCTCTGGTGACAACCAGATCCAAGCTTTACCACTTTATCTCATCATCTGTCCTCCATCTCATATTTTCCTTATTTCAGATCGCTGGTGAAAAACACCCAATGAATGATTGTGGTGAAGACGCTTGCTTGCTACAAAACGGAAAAGACGCAGACTCGGAGGTAAGCCCATGTTCCTTACCGAACCATCCTGTTGTGGATCTTGGCATTGCTTGGCTAGATTCCGACGATAAAATTGAACCCCTCCACGTTATTTGTTTTGTGCCGTGGTAAGGATCGTCTGCTGCACTCAGTCCTATCTGCCTGCAATCAGTTTTGCCACCCGAACCGCCACTCTTCAGCTTCAATTATCGCTCTGTCTCCTGTCAGCCTTCTTCCCCATCCCTCCCCAACTAGTTCCGGGTGTCCCCAAACGGCTTTGTTCGCCCCCAGTCCGTCTGCTGCGCTCCATCCCCATCTCATATATAGCAACATCGGCCAGTCTCTCTCTCCAGTCAGTGTCGTATGTGGAAGCTGTCGTATGTTTTATCAACGACTTCTTCATGCACTAGGCGTGAGGATCCAGCAAGTGACACTGCTTGGAGTTTGTTTTTGCAGTGGACGATTCAGTGCCTGAAATATCTATATGCTCACGTCACATCGTACTCCCGACCTCACGCACGTATAAACTAACGAGGGCGATGTGCTGGTTGAGAACACGCCGTCCACTGCATCGTCTGCGAAGCCTGTGCTTGGCAGATAGGCACTGCTCATATGAAGCCTTCACCCGGGCACAGAGGCTTCTCCAAGGGTGACGCAGGAAACATGTGCCCTCCCCAATCGTGGGAAGGCGGCACCACTCTGACCATTCTGGTGAGAGAAAGGCGCTCCTCCAGAGATGCTCGGGTGAACTCACTTTGAATTGTTCAGCCAAAGGCTGAACAACGTAGTAAAAGACTCACTTCAGGGACATTCGAGTGTTTCCCTTAACATTTGCGCAATATGTGGCGCTCATCCAGATGAGTGCACCTCCCCCTTGATCCCTGATCGAGTACAATTTCTGGATCCGCTGGCACACAATATGTGTCCGGGGCTGTACTGGCGCAGGTACCTTCTCCCCACTGCCTCGTCGCCTATCACTGGTGCCCCTTTACTGACATGGCCTGTGCTGGTTGCGCAGTACTCGGCCGACGAGTATTCAGGAATGTGACCACTGTCAGACGTTTCATTTTAAAAGTTCCATACAGGCACATTATCACAAACTAACTGTTTTAAAGGAGCTTCAAGAAAGCAAATCGTACGCTTTACAGCACTTCAACAACTCAGACGTTCTGAAAACATTCCCTGATGCACGTCTTGCGCATTCCTTGTGAGAGACCTCCCCAAATGCACGTCATGCGCATTCCTTGTGAGATACCTCTAATGCACGTCTTGCGCATTCCTTGTGAGAGACTTCCCCAAATGCACGTCTTGCGCATTTCTTGTGAGATACCTCCCCTAATGCACGCCATGCTCGTTCCTTGTGAGAGACTTATCGCACGTCAGATACTGCACTCAGCATCGTCTCGGTAGACCAGACTGAGCCGTGCATTGCCAGTCGGCGTGTTGTCACCGGCGACCCCATGTGACCCCATGTGCGCACGCGTCTGAAGATAAAGAACCGCCACACCTGGCTGTCTCACACGTGTTCCAAGTGTGTGTTACAAGTATGTGTTCTAAGTGTGTGTTCCAAGTATGTGTTCTAAGTGTGTGTTCCAAGTGTGTTCCAAGTGTGTGTTCCAAGTGTTAACAACAGCGCTTTTTCGCAGTTTTACACGCAACGTGTGGGCTAGTATCGAGACGTACGTAGTTCCACTCGCCGGCAACGTGTGGGCTAGTATCGAGACGTACGTAGTTCCACTCGCCGGCAACGTGTGGGCTAGTATCGAGACGTACGTAGTTCCACTCGCCGGCAACGTGTGGCCGATATCGAGACCTACTTAGCAAGACAGCACTCGACAGCAAGACAGCACTCGATTACTTGAGGATAAAATCAGGGGTTCTGTTTGCGGTCAAGGTCGGCTGGATGAGGCGTGTATGATCAGTCGGCTACATTTCGGGTGGACTGGGCTTTGGGTATTACTGTATCAACTGCTGGAGGTTACAAACAGTCTTATGCAATGAATGTTGCTATTTAGACTCGGGGGAATTGGTGGGTATTAAGCACGGCGATCCCGCGCCCAGGGCTTAATCGTACAGCTGGATCGCGTGAAACAGTGACGTAGTTGCACAGTGAAACAGGGACCAGATAGGACAGTGAAACAGTGACGAGATTGGATGAATGCACGTGAAGCCATCAATAAATCTTGATTAGAAAGCCTCATGTTGATGACGAATGCTTGCTAAGACTTCGAATCGCATGCTCTGCGGTTACGATTCTGGTTCTTGCCAACGAACCGTGCTTTTTGCATCTTTGAATTTCGACCGAGGGCGGTTTTGCATCAACAAACGTATTGCGTATGCAGTTCTGCGCCCTGTACTGGACATTTTATATCACACAGACGATTGTTTACTCTTGAATGATAGCTTGAAGTGTTATGCACATCTCTGTATAACGCGACGCTGTGTTCAATCACCAGAGCGCGAAGTTCACGGTGCCAAAGCTCACGATTGTGCGAGTGAGTTTCATCTGGGCGACCCGATAGCTCGCATTGCCAAAGTCCAGAATGCGCAGTGTCAGCTCTCGGGTGGCTATTCCAATTGGGTCTGAGCGTGTGTGGATCCCGGAGCTGTACGCAGCCGGCTTTTGTGTCAGAGATGACCCAATAGAGGCACTTTGGCCATGCAACAATCGGCGTCAGCGTCGTGTTGGGACAGTTTACTGACTTCGTCCGTCCGCAATGTCATAATAAATCCCGGTCCTGGTGTTTTATCAAAGCTCGCTGGTGTAGGAGTTCCGGAGGACTCGTTCCTCGGCTTAGTCTATTCGTCACGTCGATGCGTTCTTAGCCACGACGACTCTGTGGATATATTTATCGATGACGAATATATTCGTGCTGATACGTGTGTTGTGGGCGCAATGGATCGGTCACAGAGCATTGCACTTAAGTAATAATCAGTCGCCAACCTGGATCTGCTCGAATGTTGCCATTGCACGGTCGAGTGCCTGCCCACTAAGCCTGCACATGGAAGTTGCTTTCCACGAAGGAATGCTTGGAGGTCTGCGGTACCTTTTCGAAACGTCCTTTTCCGCTTTCCCCAAGCCGGGAAGTGTGCGAATCTTGAATATGTGTAACGGTCGTCTTTAATGCTGCAAAGGGGCGGGTATGGCCGAGTGGTTAAGATGTTGAGCTCTGGGTACCAAAGGTCCCGGGTTCAACACTCGCACCGCTTGGGACATTTGCCAATCCCGCGGCCCACCGGCGAAACAATGTGGGCGGCGCCATTAGCCGCGAATGTGCATACAGCGCGTCGTGAATCACCCAATAAATGAATATATTTAATGTTGCAAAATATTTATTTATGCATCCATCTTCTGATCATCGCGCAACGAAGTGCATGGCGCGATATCAGCCGTAAGCGCTGTTGTTCCCTGGCGGTGCGGCTTCCGCCGGCGGGCTGCCGCGGCTCGGTCGAGTGTATGCATGCGCCAGTGTTTACACGGCCGTCGTCTGTGGCCGGGGACGCGCCGCGCCGGCCGACCCGGTGCTGACGCCGTGGTATGTTCCGCCCGGCGACCCGGCGCCAGATGCGCGCCGCGCGCGGTCGGCCGGTCCGCCACCGTGTTTATGCTCGCGACCCCTCGGGGTCGCTCGCCGAAACGAGGCCTGTTTCATGACATAGTGTTGACCTTATAATTGACTTTGGGATGTCGCCGACGGCTCTTATCTCTGCCTTTGTGGGATGACGCAAAAGCGGGCTGGCGGCTGCGTGGTGCGCCCCGTGGGCAGCTGCCATTGTCAGCGTGTGACGTCTGCAGTGGCGCCCCGTGGGCAGCTGCCATTGCCAGCGTGTGACGTCTGCAGTGGCGCCCCGTGGGCAGCTGCCATTGTCAGCGTGTGACATCTGCAGCGGCGCCCCGTGGGCAGCTGCCATTGCCAGCGTGTGACGTCTGCAGTGGCGCCCCGTGGGCAGCTGCCATTGCCAGCGTGTGACGTCTGCAGTGGCGCCCCGTGGGCAGCTGCCATTGCCAGCGTGTGACGTCTGCAGTGGCGCCCCGTGGGCAGCTGCCATTGTCAGCGTGTGACGTCTGCAGTGGCGCCCCGTGGGCAGCTGCCATTGCCAGCGTGTGACGTCTGCAGTGGCGCCCCGTGGGCAGCTGCCATTGTCAGCGTGTGACGTCTGCAGTGGCGCCCCGTGGGCAGCTGCTATTGTCAGCGTGTGACGTCTACAGTATGCAGCTGCCATTGTCAGCGTGTGACGTCTGCAGTGGCGCCCCGTGGGCAGCTGCTATTGTCAGCGTGTGACGTCTACAGTATGCAGCTGCCATTGTCAGCGTGTGACGTCTGCAGTGGCGCCCCGTGTGCAGCTGCCATTGCCAGCGTGTGACGTCTGTAGTGGCGCCCCGTGTGCAGCTGCCATTGTCAGCGTGTGACGTCTGCAGTGGCGCCCCGTGTGCAGCTGCCATTGCCAGCGTGTGACGTCTGCAGTGGCGCCCCGTGGGCAGCTGCCATTGCCAGCGTGTGACGTCTGCAGTGCTGGGTCGGATCTTCTCTGGTATCGACTCCAGCGGAACACAATCACTGGTGACCCCGCTCTGGTGACGGGGGACGGGTGGTCTAGGGGTTAGATGCTCGTCTCACAATCGAAAGATTGTGGGTTCGAATCTCACCTGTCGCTACTCTTCGCCCGCGACCAATCGGCGTGAGAGATTGGCGACGCTATATGACTCAACGGTCGACGTGTCGTAAAACCAATAACCAACCAACCAACCGCTCTGGTGACCCCGCTCTGATCAACCAGCTCTGATCACCCTCCTCTGATAACACCACTCTGACTACATTTCGCTGATCACCTCCTCTGAACGTGCGCAGACTTAGCGTTCGCAAGCTATGATCTTCGCTTCGCTTTCCTTGAAGACAAGCGGAGCGTCATGCAAGGGCAGCGTAAGAACAGCGTAAGAGCAGCGTAGGATCAGCGTAAGAGCAGCGTAAGGGCAGCGTAAGAACAGCGCGGATGACAATGCAGCCCGTGCTGATCGTGTGAGCTTTCAAACAAGACCGCATTTCGTTTCTGGATATGCAGCTACAGTGTTAATTTATTCGTAAAATAGGGTGGAATTGACCACTTCTGAACACTCCATCGACAACCTTCTTCAAGAAGTATCGACATCCTGCTTCTTGATGCGTGCTTATGAAGTCTTCGTATCTCCTTTCTAACATTACCTCGTTTGTTAAGTATCATGATCATGCTCTCGATAAGGGATGGTGATACACGATCATTTCACAATGCAATTTCAGGTAAAGGGATTATCCATAATGCGATATGACATACGGCACCAGTGTATGGAATACGTGTTTCCTCGCTATCCCGAATATAGCTCTTCCTAACATATGAATATCAAAACAACTGATGAAGGTACAACCATAGGCTCAAATTTGAGTCTGAAAGACATCAAAATCATTTGAAATGACACTAATTCCATGACAAATTTCGACATCCTACTGTGGTCGTTTCGACATATCACACCTTACGAAAAACCATTATTTTAACACTGCACCTACATGTGTGATGACGATGGCGACGATTTCAGATAGTGGTGGTCTCTAATGATGACGATGGGGACGACTTCAGACGGTGGTGGTCCTTATGCTGACGATGGAGGCGACTTTAGATGGTGGTGCTGTTGGTGACGAAGTGAAAACATTTTTGTTTCTCTTGCTCACAATGCCTATATCGGCTGCGACGTGTTTCCGTCTTGATAGGACGTATACGGCGCACATTTCGGATGCCACTAGACAGGAGTTGTTTGTGTTGTGCCGCACTTTGCGGTCGGCACGCACAGGCCTGCTCGGCGGCTGTGACTAAGCCAGGCTGCTGTTGGTGGTCCCACCCAAGTTGGTCGATCTTGCACACAGCGCCGAAATTAGTACTGCCGTTTGTTCCACGTCCTGTGTCCGTGGAACAGTGCTGTGTCCGTGGCTGCTGTTTGTTCCACGTCCAGTGTAGTGCAGTGCTGTGTCCGTGGCTGCTGTTTGTTCCACGTCCAGTGTAGTGCAGTGCTGTGTCCGTGGCTGCTGTTTGTTCCACGTCCAGTGTTGTGCAGTGCTGTGTCCGTGGCTGCTGTTTGTTCCACGTCCAGTGCAGTGCAGTGCTGTGTCCGTGGCTGCTGTTTGTTCCACGTCCAGTGCAGTACAGTGCTGTGTCCGTGGCTGCTGTTTGTTCCACGTCCAGTGTAGTGCAGTGCTGTGTCCGTGGCTGCTGTTTGTTCCACGTCCAGTGCAGTGCAGTGCTGTGTCCGTGGCTGCTGTTTGTTCCACGTCCAGTGTAGTGCAGTGCTGTGTCCGTGGCTGCTGTTTGTTCCACGTCCAGTGCAGTGCAGTGCTGTGTCCGTGGCTGCTGTTTGTTTCACGTCCAGTGTAGTGCAGTGCTGTGTCCGTGGCTGCTGTTTGTTCCACGTCCAGTGCAGTACAGTGCTGTGTCCGTGGCTGCTGTTTGTTCCACGTCCAGTGTAGTGCAGTGCTGTGTCCGTGGCTGCTGTTTGTTCCACGTCCAGTGTAGTGCAGTGCTGTGTCCGTGGCTGCTGTTGTTTTGTGTCACTATTTTTTCAGTGCTGTGTCCGTGGCTGCTGTTTGTTCCACGTCCAGTGTAGTGCAGTGCTGTGTCCGTGGCTGCTGTTTGTTCCACGGTCCAGTGCAGTGCTGTGTCCGTGGCTGCTGTTTGTTCCACGTCCAGTGTAGTGCAGTGCTGTGTCCGTGGCTGCTGTTTGTTCCACGTCCAGTGTAGTGCAGTGCTGTGTCCGTGGCTGCTGTTTGTTCCACGTCCAGTGTAATGCAGTGCTGTGTCCGTGGCTGCTGTTTGTTCCACGTCCAGTGCAGTGCAGTGCTGTGTCCGTGGCTGCTGTTTGTTCCACGTCCAGTGTAGTGCAGTGCTGTGTCCGTGGCTGCTGTTTGTTCCACGTCCAGTGTAGTGCAGTGCTGTGTCCGTGGCTGCTGTTTGTTCCACGTCCAGTGCAGTGCAGTGCTGTGTCCGTGGCCGCTGTTTGTTCCACGTCCAGTGTAGTGCAGTGCTGTGTCCGTGGCTGCTGTTTGTTGCACGTCCTGTGTCCGTGGAACAGTGCTGTGTCCGTGGCTGCTGTTTGTTCCATGTCCAGTCCAGTGCAGTATGACGTCTGTGGCTGACAAGGCCTGGCGGTAATTTGTCGATGCGATATATTGGGAGACCGACGTACCAACCCACCTGTGCCGTACCAACGCACTAACCCACCAACCTGTGCCAACCCACTAAAGGATGTTCACCAATGTTTGGTTTAAAATTTAAGCACCCGTGGCGATTGTGCTTATTGAGCCATATTAACACCCGGCAAATGGTATACAACTAGATCAGACCATCTAGTTTGTCCCCACGTGCGACGGGGCGCGCAATATGCCGATCTTCAGTTGTTTCTCAGTTGTAGTTTCCCAGCCGTCCTTGCTAAGCCGTTCCCCAGAGGTCGTGCATCGGGCGCAACTGGGACACGTTAGAATGGTTGCTGGTGTCACATCCGGCGCGTTATGTAACTGGCACACCGGCTTCCTGTGACAGGAGCGCGGGTAACGTGCCATGGCCAGGTCAGGTCAGGTCAAGCACACAACCACCACCAGGGCAGTGTGTGCGTAACGTGCCGTGGCCAGGTCAGGTCAGGTCATGTCAGGCCAGACCAGGACAAGCACACCATCACCAGGTTAGTGTGTGCGAGTGCACCGCAGCAGAACCACACGGAGCCGCTCTCCGCGGCGTATACTGCCGCTCGCGTCCGCGAGGCTCTGGCAGATAGCCGGCGCAGATACTCCGTTTGGAGAGATCTCGACCCACACGACGAGTTTTCGAGGAAGCTGTCCGATTTCATGGCACTTGACATGCGCAATCACGTCGCCATGGTGGTTCGTGTAGAACCCCCGGTTGCAGGACATTCCGTTACTTAATGTAACTCTTAATGTGGTGGAAGTTAACGTAGCTTTATGAAAACTTTGTGTAATGTAATCCATCCATCCATGTGAGCAGTGTACCTCGTCGTCCACGACTACTTCAATTCCATTATCTGAGCGAATCGCATTTCTGGTCAACGATCGGACGAGCGTTTTCTGAGTCTGAGACTGTTTCGGTATCACTGTTGGTGCTCTTATGATATGTAGCCTTATTATCTTGTTAATTTGTATTGACATAGGCTGTGCTCATGTTGGAACGCGGCGCCAGCAAGTGTTGTGAAGCACTTTTCCGGTGGTGGCTCGTATGCGCGCATACCTTTGCACACCCCGCCCCGTCTTCTTCCTGTGTCTGCAAACCTTGTCATTTCCTGCGTGATTTGCTGTGTCCGTTTCCTCAGTCTTCCTTCGGATACAATATGCATTCCCCCTGGATATGCCTAGCGGCAGCAAGGGGCGAACAACCGACGACTTTGTTGCGTTCGAATTGCTTCGCATGCATTTCGCCACCAAGTATCAGCACATCTTTTCGGCTTTAGGTCTTCATATTGACTACGTAATTGAGCTGATGACCTTTTTGTTAAATGTTTCACAGTGCATTGATCCTCTCGCTTGAAGCAATATCAACCATCTGCATGCATTATTTGTTGCGTAATTGGAACGTGAAATGTGCGCCAGTCATTGATCAGCAGCCGTGGAGTGTCGTGCGATACATAGGCGCCGATTGCGCCGCAATAGCGGCTGCAGTGCCGGTGTTCCTCCTGTGACTGGCGGCGCGTCCGCCGACCACCGACTGACGGCGCGGACGGCTCGCCCGAGTAGGTAACTGTACTCGGTGACGGGCCGGTGTCGGCGGCACTCGGACCGCGTTGGCCTTGGTCGTGTGCTGCACGTCGGTGGTCGGTCCGAGCGGCGGTCCGGCGCGGTCGGTCCGGTAAGTCGTGCCCCC
Source organism: Ashinkailepas kermadecensis (assembly GCA_034440615.1). Lineage (NCBI taxonomy): Eukaryota > Metazoa > Arthropoda > Thecostraca > Neolepadidae > Ashinkailepas > Ashinkailepas kermadecensis. The sequence continues at coordinate 99,201 of JAOTOM010003473.1, forward strand.
CCCCCTCCACTGTGGCCCAGGTGGTCACGCCGTGTGCAGCTGCGTCCACAGAGGCCAGTTGTGTGTGACGAGTGGCCCGCCGCAGAGGCCATCGAGTGCCATCGGCCAGCTGGGCGGCGATGGTGAGTGGTGCGGCTCTGGGAGTCAGGAGCAGGCTGCTGACCCCTCTGGTGTCACGTAGGTGTGATGTGTTTGTCCCTGGTACTCAGCCTGTCCGGTAATTGTCGTTGAGTCGGATTAGCGTGTTCTTCCGCGTGGATCGTACTTGTGCATAGCTTGCAAGCATGTGCTTGTAAAGTGGCAGGAAGCTGCGTTCGGACATCAATGTGCACCTCTCCCAATGGCGTGTGCAATTATTCACCCGGAAGTGTTCCGTTCGGTGCTTGCACTCCAAAATTGGCGACAATGGACCGCCCATCAGCCCGTCAGCTCAGTTCGTGTCGGTGGCCTGTGATCAGCCGTTGACTGTCGCCACCGTCACTGCCGGTGTGACGGTGGCGACAGTCCGACGCTGTGCGGTAGGACGGTGGCCGTGGCGTGCCACGCCGTCACGTCACGACTTTGGCGATAGTCTCGACGCTGTGCGGTAAGACGGCGGCCGTGGCGTGCCACGCCGTCACGTCACGACTTTGGCGATGGTCCGACGCTGTGCGGTAAGACGGCGGCCGTGGCGTGCCACACCGTCGCGTCACGACTTTGGCGACAGTCCGACGCCGTGCGGTAAGACGGCGGTCGTGGTGTACCACGCCGTCACGTCACGACTTTGGCGATAGTCCGACGCTGTGCGGTAAGACGGCGGTCGTGGTGTACCACGCCGTCACGTCACGACTTTGGCGATAGTCCGACGCTGTGCGGTAAGACGGCGGCCGTGGCGTACCACACCGTCACGTCACGACTTTGGCGACAGTCCGACGCCGTGCGGTAAGACGGCGGTCGTGGTGTACCACGCCGTCACGTCACGACTTTGGCGACAGTCTCGACGCCGTGCGGTAAGACGGCGGTCGTGGTGTACCACGCCGTCACGTCACGACTTTGGCGACAGTCCGACGCCGTGCGGTAAGACGGCGGCCGTGGCGTACCACACCGTCACGTCACGACTTTGGCGACAGTCCGACGCCGTGCGGTAAGACGGCGGTCGTGGTGTACCACGCCGTCACGTCACGACTTTGGCGACAGTCTCGACGCCGTGCGGTAAGACGGCGGTCGTGGTGTACCACGCCGTCACGTCACGACTTTGGCGATAGTCCGACGCTGTGCGGTAAGACGGCGGCCGTGGCGTGCCACGGCTGTCACTGCCGGTGGCGTTGATAGTCTCGGCGATGTGCGACAAGTTTGCGGCCGTCGTGTGCCACGCCTTCACCAGTCACGCCTTCACCAGTCACACCTTCACCAGTCACACCTTCACCAGTCACGCCTTCACCAGACTGTGCAGCTGTCGATGAGTCGTGCACAGCTGTCAGCGAGCGCGCGGTGCAGCGGCCGAAGCCTCTCTCGGCCAGGGAGGTGCCCTGGTGGTGGCCAGCTCTGGGACCGAACCGGCCGCCGGTGGGTTCTGAGCTGGGACCCGGCCGGCCCACCTGGTGATGGGTGCCAGGTCGGTGCTGGTGACCTGGTGCGCGGGGTTTGGAGCGTGCCGTTGGGTCGGTGGAAGGGCCGGCCGACCGACCGACCTCTCTGGCCGGAGGGCTCGGACGTGGCGTCAGCACGGCGACGGCGCAATGGCCAAGCCTCCGTCGCGTTCTGTGGCGCACATACGCAACAGAAATCCAGCGCCCATTTTACACCCTGGATCGGGTGCTCCGTACGAGAGCTTTGGTGTGTGCGTGTTGAGGTCTGGGCGCGCCAAGTGTGGCCGTTCTGCACGGCGCGAGAGCCTGTGCCGTGTCGCGGCTGCCTCCACAAATTGGCGACGTGCAATGTGTCGAGGTCGGTGTGCAGTGCGCTGCGTCCAACTTTCCTGTGCCTGCCGGGTGTTTTTTTCCGTGCGTGGACAGGCTGACACTTTACCTGGTCATGCTGGACACTGCACGCCTCCCGTACCCGTCCCGCACCACTGAACATCTTCGACAACACTGTCTTCGAGCGTTTGTTCTGCGCTGTATTTTGTTGTTGGTATAGCGGCAATGATCGATGCGAGTTATTCGATACGCGCAGTGTATGCTGCCATGCCCGACGCCGACACTGCGTGTCGGCGCTATACTCCATGCTGCAGATTTGATAAGCACGCTAGAGCTGACAAATTAGGCGAGATCACGTGCACAGTCGGAAGCCAAGAGAGGTCTGTGGCGCTGGTCGGCCGAGGTTACGCCACAGTCGGAAGCCGAGAGAGGTCTGTGGCGCTGGTCGGCCTAGGTCACGCACAGTCGGAAGCCAAGAGAGGTCTGTGGCGCTGGTCGGCCTAGGTTACGCCACAGTCGGAAGCCGAGAGAGGTCTGTGGCGCTGGTTGGCCTAGGTCACGCCACAGTCGGAAGCCGAGAGAAGTCTGTGGCGCTGGTCGGCCTAGGTCACGCCACAGTCGGAAGCCGAGAGAGGTCTGTGGCGCTGGTCGGCCTAGGTCACGCACAGTCGGAAGCCAAGAGAGGTATGTGGCGTTGGTCGGCCTAGGTCACGTATGATGAGGTCGTCGTCCTTTTGTCGAGCGCCGATTTTCATCCGGAGTCATTGGTTGATGCAAAAACCAGACTACAAATCGTTCATTTCGAAGTATTTACCTGCCCCAACTTGCATTACCTTCCACCCGCCGCCGACTATTCGGGTTAAGTTGTAGGGGCGGGAATAGCCGAGTGGTGAAGGTGTTGAGCTCTGGGTGCCAAAGGTCTCGGGTTCAACACTCGCACCACTCAGGATATTTCCCAATCCCGCAGCCCACCGGCGAAACAGTGTGGGCGGCGCATTAGCCGTGATCGTGCATACAGTGCGTCGAGAACCACCCAACCACAAACAAATACACAAACAGGTTAAGCTGTAGCTCGATATCAGGAATGGCACGGCAACATTACCTGACCGGATACGTTCCGGATATCAGTTGTCGGCTGTGGAGGCACTTGACCCTGCACGCCCAAAGCTCGGCAACTTGTACGCCAATTTCGTATTCAACAAGTATTTATTCGGTGCAGGTAGCCGAAAGAGCATTGCCCCGTTACGTTTGCTGTGTTCCCGTGTCTACACAAGCTTATCCTTCTCTGGGCGTCCATTGAGCGTTTTGTGTGGTTCAGTGGTCAAATGACGTGATTCCTAGGGTGGGAGCGCGAGATGTAGAGCCATGCCCACGTCCGGCGAGTGGCTTGTCGACAGCCGTGTGTGTGCATCGCCCGAACTTCGACAAGCATTTGGTTGTTTGTTGTTCATTGTTATGTGCATTTGTTGATTGTTGTATTGACAAGCTTTCTGATGTCATGCTGACACGAAAAAAAAACATCACCGACCCGCATCAATTGCGTGTTAGGGATACGCTGTATGCAGCATGCTGCTGTTATTATTTCCCGTCAGCTTTAGGTTTCTCAAATGCTGTTGGACACCACATGAAGCTAATGGTGTATTGAGTGCACATTTTGTATGCGCAATTAGCATGCTATGTGCAGCTTTGATTGGGTACATTGGCGGTATGCGTTTGCGCCTGATGTGGGGTCGGCAGTGAATTTGCATACACCGGTAGTATGTAGCGGCTGAAAGAGAAGGATCAATCCCAGCATCTCATGGCACTGAAGGATTGTATTTTAGCACTTGGCCTGCTGGCGACATGACCAGATGGATGTTTGAAGGGCGCGTCCCCACTACGTGGCCCGCCCAGTACCGCACTTTGTGTGTGCCACCATTATGAGGATATCTGATGTAAAATAGCCAAACGTCCGGTATCCGGCGGTATGCCGCATACTTAGCTGATAAGCTGACACCCGATCGGCATTCTGTAGATTCACTGATGCGCACCACTCGCGCTATCCCCCCAATTCCTCTTGTCCCTCCCTCTACAGTCTCTCCCCTCCCTGCCGTGTGTTGTGTTTTGTCGTTTCTCTGGATTTTCTCGGCGGCGCCGGCTGTGAGCCCGGCTGTGACCCCGGCTGTGAGCCCAGCTTTGACCCCGGCTGTGACCCCGGCTGTGACCCCGGCTGTGAGCCCGGCGGCGGCCAGCGCGCGGCGGTGCCACTGCGTTTGTTATCGCGGCGCGCCTGCCCGATCTTTGGCCGGCCGGCCGGCGGTCCGTCGCGGTCGCGGGCCGGCCGGCCGGTGTAGTGGCGCCGCGCCGCCGCGGCCGCCCAGTGTGCGCCGACGCGTGTCGCGGCGGGTGTCTGGTGCCGGTCGCCACCGCCGCCACCGCCGCCACCGCCGCCGCTCGGCTGACGCAGCGCCGGCGGCGCCATGTGGTTGCAGCAGCTGGACGGCGGCATCATGTGGCTGAAGACGGCCGAGGCGTCGGCGCTGGCGCACGCCGGCGTCGCCGAGCGGCTGCGCGTGGAGCCGGCCGCCGGCCTCAGCTGGGCCGAGGCCGGCGTCCGGCAGCGCGTCTACGGCACCAACAGCTTCGACGTCAAGGAGGAGGAGCCGCTGTGGAGGAAGTACATGGAGCAGGTGAGCCGGCGGTAGGTGGATGCCGGGCGCACGGTGTGGCAGCGGCCGTCGACGTTCCCGCGTGCGGCACCGGTCCGGAGTGTGGTTTGGCTGCTATGGTTCAACAGACCCCCCCCCCCCGTGTAAATGCTGCGGCTGCGGTGAACAGGTTCAAGTTCTGTTTTCGCCGAGATTCATACAGATGATGGCTTTCAGCCAGGACGTCAATGAGCTAAATGTTGTGGAAATTTAGTGCAATGAGCGACAGCGTGACAAAAAAAAACAATATACGATGTGAGCGCGATACAATCTTACGCGGGAGGTCCTTTCTGAGGAAAAAACGGCGGAGACTTCTGCCGGTCCCCGTGTCGCGAATGTCGTGAGGGCCTGGGGCTGGACCTCCGCCCCTTCGAATGTCGTGAGGGCCTGGGGCTGGTCCTCCGCCCCTTCGAATGTCGTGAGGGCCTGGGGCTGGTCCTCCGCCCCGCCGCGCCCATCTCTCCCTCCCAGGACACGGCGCACGTGCCCAGACAAATTCCAATCATGGCGTTGCCAACCAACTGGTGATTGGTGTCACCAACCAACTGGTGTCAGAGTGTTTATTGAAAGGTCAAAAGGGGTGCCTCGGGTGGTATCCGATAACTCACCATTTGGCCATATCATCGAGGCTAATCCAAGAAGACTCGATCAAGGTTTGAAGGCGCTGGGCGGTGATCGAGTGGGCACAGTGGACCCAGCGTCCCTGCGCCTGTAGCACGAGTGATGCGCATCACTGTTGACATCTTATATGACCTCCACACTTGACATACTCCTGTCGGTGGTATAAGCCATGCGTGTTGCCTAGGCGGCGAATTTGGTAGTCTCTGGCATATTTGTGGCACTTTGGATGTAGCTTCAGAGTCCGGGCTTGTGGACACTTTTGTGTTCTGATCACTGTCCATGCTCTAGCCTGGTGCCAGCCACTGGAACTTTACTGTCAAATCCATACATGCGTGTGCCGAATGTCTGATATTGCGCTTATCCCCATTGTATCCTGTGTACTGAAGCGCGACCTCCGTTCGTGGTAGACTCACCACTTCCGGTGTGTTATGCATGTGCCTACGTGACAGGGGCGTATAGTCGTCGTGTGTATAGTCATCGTGTGTGTAGCTATCATGGTAGGAGTGTATGATTATCGTGTCAGGTGTGTGCAGTCATCGTGTCGTGCCCTCCTCACTCGCCCCCCCCCCGTCCCGCGCGCTCCAAGTTTGTCGGCTGGCATCGCCGAGACCGGCTGTTTCTGCGCCATTTGAGGCGATGTCCCACGGGTACGTTGTCGGCTGGCATCGCCGAGACTGGCTGTTTCTGCGCCATTTGAGGCGATGCCCCACGGGTACGTTGCAGTTTGCACGTTCTGGGGGTACCCGGCTGACACTTCTGATCTGCTTCGCCAGTTTCAAAACCCGCTGATACTGCTGCTGCTCGCCTCGGCGTTTGTCAGCGTTCTGATGAGGCAGTTCGACGACGCCTTCAGCATCACGGCGGTAGGTTTTGCCATCTCACTTTTCCACACCGGATGGTGTTGCTGGGCGTGCGGTGGCCATCGTGTGGTGGTGTAGATCTATGGGGTGGTCTGGGGGGTTCCTTGGGCGCGGGGTGGTCCATCATGTGTTGCTGTAGACCTATGGGGCTATCTGGGGTTCCTGGGGCGTGCGGTGGTGTATACCTATGGGGCGGTCTAGACACTGCTTTTCGATGCGAATCTATGGGGTGATCGGGACTGTATGGGAGTTGTAGAGTTGTGGGGCGATATGAACTGTGATGTGTTCCACACATGTGTGGTGGAAATGAGTCCAACATGCCACTTACCGAATGCTGATTCGACATAGTTTTGCACGAGATTTTAGCAGCCTGCTTAGGGATGCGTTTCTGGGCAGTCGGCGTTCCGTGTTGAGAACAGTGTTGTGTTTGTAGATTGGGAACTATCATGCACATGTCCACTATTGTGCACAGTGAAACACCGATATCCCGTGATGCAACTCCAACATGTGCTGTGGCTCCCCATAGTGCGATCAGTTATGCAATTGCCGCTGGACACAATGGGAAAATGCCGCTAGAAGTACCCGACTGTCTTCTAATGGAGTGTACTATAGCTTAAAAATATTGCGGGTGACATAATTCACGGCGAATTTGGCATCGTTCCGTACTCTTTGACATCGCACACCTGATGAAAACCCATTTTTTGCCTTATACCGGGCAGATATGAGCCACAGACGTGGGTCAGATCTACTCTGGTGATGTAGGCTACAGATGTGCAGATCTGCTGAGGTGGTGTAGGCTACAGATGTGCAGATCTACTCGGGTGATGTAGGCTACAGATGTGCAGATCTGCTGGGGTTGTGTAGGCTACAGATGTGCAGATCTAGGATCTGTGGTGTGGCTACAGATGTGCAGATCTGCTGAGGTGGTGTAGGCTACAGATGTGCAGATCTACTCTGGTGATGTAGGCTACAGGTGTGCAGATCTGCTGAGGTGGTGTAGGCTACAGATGTGCAGATCTACTCTGGTGATGTAGGCTACAGATGTGCAGATCTACTGAGGTGATGTAGGCTACAGATGTGCAGATCTACTCTGGTGATGTAGGCTACAGATGTGCAGATCTGCTGAGGTGGTGTGGGCTACAGATGTGCAGATCTACTCGGGTGATGTAGGCTACAGATGTGCAGATCTACTCGGGTGATGTAGGCTACAGATGTGCAGATCTACTGGGGTGGTGTGGGCTTCAGGCGTGGTCACAAGCGATGGCCAAGCCGGAGCGAGTCTACTTCCGTTCATATGGTGCGGTGCTGCATGACCACTGCAGTCGATGCGCCCCTAATGGACCGTTGACACATCGCGTAATCTCGACGCACTGTCGGAATCGACGCAAAGCTAGCGGACAGTTAGCATGGGGCCCAATGAGTCTGCCGATTCTGCCATTGCGCCGGCCTTGCGTCAGCTGTCTGCCGAGTCCTACAAAACGCTGGCGATTTCCGAGCGGACAAAGTTGGATTTTCTCAACTTTTTCCGCTCGGCGCACCAGCGGCCTTGACGTAAGGTCGACAGACTGCTCGGGATAAACTGCGGTCGCCATATTTGCTGATCTTCGGAGGATTGGGGCCACATCGGCTGCGGATTTTTCAGCTTGTAAGTTGCAACATGATTACTCCCAGTGCGTCGGGATTACGCCGAGTCCGTCATTGCGCTGGATTTTTGCGTCGATATTACGCTAGGTGTGAACAGTCCTTAAACCCCTCATCTGGTGCGGAAGTTCTCCTGGGCGACCCGGCCGTCACGTCCGGGTCTGACCGGACCGTCAGACTTTTGAAGCTAATAGCTTTTTGTTGCAGCATTTCGCGTTCTAATTCTGTCACTCGTAGTCAGATGTGTTCTTTCGGTTTTTATTTCAACCACTGTGTATACCAAATAACCATAAAGCATGCTCAACCTGTGTTGAAACAAATGGGGTTGCGACGGCTTCTCCGCTCCCGACTGGCTTTCATCAACGTTCCACGATGTCATCCCACTGCCGGCTTCATTTTGATATTTCCCAACTTGGACCACAGTTCTGCTTTGAAGTGCTCTCAACTTTTGTTTGAGGCGGGGATTTGCGGTGACATTGCCGCTCAGTCAAACCAGTCAGTCGACACGGGTTTGGCCGCGCAGCCGGCGGCCCCCGTCCGTCCCCGCGGTCCCCGTCCGTCCCCTCGGCCCCCGTCCGTCCCCTCGCCCCCTGTCCGTCCCCTCGGCCCCCGTCCGTCCCCTCGGCCCACGTCCGTCCCCGCAGCCCCGTCCGTCCCCTCGCCCCCTGTCCGTCCCCTCGGCCCCCGTCCGTCCCCTCGGCCCACGTCCGTCCCCGCAGCCCCGTCCGTCCCCTCGCCCCCTGTCCGTCCCCGCGGCCCCCGTCCGTCCCCTCGCCCCCTGTCCGTCCCCTCGGCCCCCGTCCGTCCCCTCGGCCCCCGTCCGTCCCCGCGGCCCCCGTCCGTCCCCTCGGCCCCCGTCCGTCCCCTCGGCCCCCGTCCGTCCCCTCGGCCCCGTCCGTCCCCTCGGCCCCCGTCCGTCCCCTCGGCCCCCGTCCGTCCCCTCGGCCCCCGTCCGTCCCCTCGGCCCCGTCCGTCCCCTCGGCCCCCGTCCGTCCCCTCGGCCCCCGTCCGTCCCCTCGGCCCCCGTCCGTCCCCTCGGCCCCCGTCCGTCCCCTCGGCCCCCGTCCGTCCCCTCGGCCCCCGTCCGTCCCCTCGCCCCCGTCCGTCCCCTCGCCCCCCGTCCGTCCCCTCGGCCCCCGTCCGTCCCCTCGGCCCACGTCCGTCCCCGCAGCCCCGTCCGTCCCCTCGCCCCCCGTCCGTCCCCTCGCCCCCCGTCCGTCCCCTCGGCCCCCGTCCGTCCCCTCGGCCCACGTCCGTCCCCGCAGCCCCGTCCGTCCCCTCGCCCCCCGTCCGTCCCCTCGGTCCCCGTCCGTCCCCGCAGCCCCGTCCGTCCCCTCGGGCCCAGTCCGTCCCCTCGGCTCCCGTCCGTCCCCGCAGCTGAGCGGTGTCGCGGCCGATCAGTGTTCCGGGATGGCGGCCTCAGATCCGTGGGCAGAGATGACTGTTCAGTTGTGGTTTTGGTAGTGCAGCTTAGTGAATGTTTCACAGCCGAATTCGCCGTTTCTGTGTCCATGCGTGGCGGTGGTTTACCGTATCAACATCTGGGGAAATGCGCCTGCCTGATTACTGACATGCTCGGAGACTAGACTACGCTGCACTTTTGGCTGTTGTCGCTCGTCGAGCGCACCTTGTGCGCTGGGCACAAGGTGCGCAATGTGCGCAGCCTTGGGCACCTTGTACTGATGAGGTCTGCTGGGGTGATGTGGGCTGCACTCGTGGTGCAGATGTACTGAGGTGATGGGTGCTATGGGCGTGGTGCATATCCACCGGGGTGATGTGGTCTACAGGCGTGGTGTGCATCTACTGGGGGTGCTGTGGTCTACAGTCGCGGTGTGTATTTACTGGGGTAATGTGGTCTACGGGCGTGGTGTGTATCTGCTGGGGGTGCTGTGGTCTACAGTCGTGGTGTGTATTTACTGGGGGTGTTGTGGTCTACGTGCGTGGTGCATGTCTACTGGGGGTTGTCTGACCGTCAAATGCGAGCCGGTTGGATGCTGACTGGATGGAACTCGATGGAATGCAGGCTCTGCACAGTAATCCTGGGCCGAGCTGCGATAATGTGCAAACCACTGTTGCCGATCTGTGGATTAAATGGCATGTTTTGGCAGTTCTGCTCGATGTTAGCGGGCGCATGTACGGGTTACCGACTACTACTCGACACTGCCTATGTAATTGCTGACATCGGAGAACATTTTCTGTCAAGCGAGAGTTCAACACAGTGCAATTTGCAGGTTTTCCCTGATGACATTGAGCTACACAGGAGTATAGTCATATATATATATATATATATATATATATATATATATATATATATATATATATATATATATATATATATATAGACATATATAATTAATGTGTTGAATGTCTTCGCGAAACCGACAGCATGACTGGTCAACACGCAGGTAACCAACTACATTTCTAGGCGCTATATATTGACGGCTACACAATAGGTGTATAGGCCTCACCATTCCACTGAAAGTGCTACCGTTGGCATTGCCAGCGCCATGTGTTTACACATGGACGAAAGCCATGCAACACGTGTTTCCCCACGTGATTTGTCTAAGGCCTCCTAGCAAAACTCCAGTGGTGTGGGATGTCTATGCATTGGTTCAGGGATTATTTTAGCAGTCGAACACGATCAATTGAAAGCAGTGGAGGTCTGGAAGCGTCGCGCGTGGTACGGCGGGGCAGTCACCTCGGACCGATCCCGTTGAACTTGTTTACAAACGACTAGCCCTGCCACGTCTCACCAAATGCACCCATCGTCACATATGCAGACGACACACAACTGCACAGTGCCGCACCTATGATGCACGGTGGCCGTACCTACGCCCACTGGGCCAAGAAACATCCGCTCGAACGCGGAGACTGATCTGGCAGCTCTCTCCGCGGGGTTTACCTCGAACGGGCCCGCACAATTAACCTCTGAAAAACGGAAGTCATTTTGAGACACCAGTGGCCACACAAATAAAGATTCACTTCATGATCAAACTCGGGGACCTTGCCCTGACCTATGATATCATCCACCAAGCAGGTGGGCCCAGAAATCCTAGAAGCCATACACCATGGGCTACATTTCCGAGCGCATTACGCGTGTGTGCACTGGCAACCAACTCCAAATAAGGAGATGCAGACTAGAGGCAACAAAGCAAGCCGTCCCTGTCCACTCTACATGGCTGGATATCCTGGTGGGTCGGGGGTCTGGACCCCCCCCTTGGTTTGGTACCCTGCCAACGTTAATTTGTCATTTTCCCTATTCAATAGCTATGTCTTGAAAACAAGGACTTCGACCCTCTGGCTTCGTGAGAGATATCCAGTTCTGCCACACTTCGCGTGTGGAATGGCCGGAGTCGTGTACTACACAACGTTCAAAATGTGGCTACTTTGAATAAGGGCAGCAAGCAGACATCAATGATTTGCCATTCACAACTGTGATTTTATTTTGACAATGCTTTATGTTTTAAATTGCGCGCCTGCATTTATTTCCCTTGCTGTATGATTATGTTGTCTAGCGGCCAATATTGTTTTGTATTACGCAAATATATGTAATGCAATATATATATATATATATATGTATGTATATATATATATATATATATATATATATATATATATATATATATATATATATATATATATATATATTATATATATATATATATATATATATAATGTATATGCATATATATACTTAATATATATATATCGGGATTGATATGGTGTGCCGAGTGTCGATATATAGCCGGGCGGCAGACACGGGTCTCAAGGCCAGCCCCGGACTCGGGTGTGCGCCCACGCCGCCTGGCTGGTCGGACCTACCGCCCTGACCGCCGCTCTGATTGTCACGCGCTCAATCAGCGGCGGTCGCGTTCGCACGTCGGGACGTTCGGACGTTCGCACGTCGGGACGTTCGGATGTTCGGACGTTCGGACGGAGACATTGGAAAGAGCGTGTCATGTGGAAGGTTGAGGTCACGGTGTCGGGGGCTGATGTCCCGGTATGGAAGCTGAGATTATGGTGTGGATACTGAGGTCATGGTGTCGGGTGCTGGCGCCACGGTGTCGGAAGTTGAGGTCATGGTGTGCGGGCTGCCGCCACGGTGTGAGAGACTGAGGTCACGGTATCAGGGACTGGGGTCATGGTGTCGGGTGCTGGCGCCACGGTGTCGGAAGTTGAGGTCATGGTGTGCGGGCTGCCGCCACGGTGTGAGAGACTGAGGTCACGGTATCAGGGACTGAGGTCATGGTGTCGGTAGCTGCGGTCATGGCGAATGCCGGGAAGCTGAGGTTGTGATGTAGGAGACTGAGCTCCAGATGTAGGTCGAGAGGCTGAGGTTATTATGTAGGGGACTGAGGATATGATGTAGGGGACTGAGGTTATGATGTAGAGGACTGAGGTTATGATGTAGGTCGGGATGCCGATGTTATGATGTAGGAGACTGAGGTCACGGTGTAGATTGGGAGGTTGAGGTTGTGATGTAAGAGACTGAGGTCGCTGAGTGGGTCGGGAGGTTGAGGTTGTGATGTTGGAGACCGAGCTCACGGTGTGGAAGAATGAGTCGAGGGCGGTCTCGTAGCGAATGAAAACGACTCTGTTGCCTCATGCGTGCAATGTGTATCTTCTGCTTGTGCTCTGGTTCGACCGATGTCCAAATTCCATCGATGAACTTCATGAATTAACTGAAAACAAGCTGATTTCAAGCCAGCGTCTGTTCGCTGCCGAACGTGTACATTCTCATTGGTGCGATGTCATCGGCTACTCTGTGTCGACATCGACCTCGGTCTGGTGAGCCCCACCACTCGTTGGCACGATGTCATCGGCTGCTCTGTGTCGACATCGACCTCGGTCTGGTGCGCTCCACGACTATTGACATCGACCTTTGTCTCTTTTGCAGGCAATTTCTATAGTAGTAACAGTAGCATTTATACAAGAATATAGGTCGGAAAAATCGTTAGAAGAGCTCAAGAAATTAGTTCCGCCCGTGTGCCATTGGTAAGTCGTAACCGGCTGCTTATCGGCTGCAGACGCGTGTTTGTCAGAAGTTTGGTCGTCAGAGACGTTTCAATCTCGAAGTTGGTACGAGTCTGTGCTCGGGGGCGTGTCGGCTCAGTGGTGTCGGCTCAGTGTTCCAACATGCTCCGGCCGACGGCACCGTCCGGCGTTCAGTGGCTCTGTTGACCTCTTACCAGTAGAGACGGCCCAGATGTGGCTCTGTTGACCTCTTACCAGTGGAGACGGCCCAGATGTGGCTCTGTTGACCTCTTACCAGTAGAGACGGCCCATATGTGGCTCTGTTGACCTCTTACCAGTAGAGACGGCCCAGAGGTGGCTCTGTTGACCTCTTACCAGTAGAGACAGCCCAGATCTGGCTCTGTTGACCTCTTACCAGTGGAGACAGCCCAGACCTCCGATGGTCGCCTGATGCTTCTGACACCCTCTGTTGTCCCGTTTCGCTTGTCTGTGGTCTGTCGTCTGACCTGTCGTCTGGCCTGTCGTCTGATCTGACATCTGATCTGACATCTGATCTGACATCTGGCATGTCGTCTGATCTGATCTGCCATCTGGCCTGTCGTCTGATCTGACATCTGATCTGCCATCTGGCCTGTCGTCTGATCTGACATCTGATCTGACATCTGGCCTGTCGTCTGATCTGACATCTTGCCTGTCGTCTGATCTGACATCTGGCCTGTCGTGTGACATGTTATTTGGCCTGTCATCTGACCTGTCGTCTAATCTGACATCTGACGTCTCGTCTGACATTGTCGTCTGATCTGACATCTGCCCTGTCGTTTGACCTGTCGTCTGATCTGACATCTGATCTGACATCGTCGATCGTGAAGTCGTCATCACACACTGCGCCTGTCGGAAACGGATACCCGCAGGCGTTTTTACGGACGTCTGACGGACGTCCGACGTCCGTAAAATCTAAAACGGGCGCGGTGTGCACTGTGCTCAAGTGTTATCTCGCGTGCCTACTGTGCCGACGCTATCTCGCGCTCTCGCGCTCTCGTGTTCTCACTGTGTTTGTCCGACTGATGCGACCCAGAGCCAGGGGCGGTTCCAAGAAGGGCGAGTACAGGAGGCATCCCCTCATACATGGAAAGGCGCCGGCTCAGGGACTATCGATTATCCATAAAATAGTTTACCACTTTCTGAACACTCAATAAAAATCCTTCCCCAAGAAGTATGGACATTGTGCTTCTTGATTCGCGTTTGTGAAGGCTCCATACATCGTTTTTAAAATTGTTCGTGTATACGTATTATACTTATGTTCTCCGATACCCATTGTGATACACGAGCATCTCGTAATACAATTCCTGGTGCTACGAGATTCATAACTGCTACGTTACTGTATAATAGACCGATGTTCTAGTCTGTTATACATCACTTGTTGCAGTATGGTATTTGTTGTCATTATCATTAACAGATGTCTTCGCAGATTAGATGCCTCCCGAAATAAGTGAGAAACATATACGCATGAGTAAGCTATTGATTGCAAATTGAGCTTGAAGGATTTAATCGATATTTTAAACGACATGCTTCCGTGACAAATTTAGACGTCCCACTGTACTCGATTCGACACCGCACACCGAAAAAGCCAGCATTTTAACACTGCATACTGATGTGTCTATGGCCGCTGACTCACTGACGGTGACCCTAACTCTGACCCTGACCCCTGACCCCTGACCACTGACCCCTGACCGGTGCCGGCAGTCTGCGGTCGGGCCAGGTGACCAACTTCCTGGCCGAGGAGCTGGTTCCCGGCGACGTGGTGCACCTGACCGTGGGTGACCGGGTGCCGGCCGACGTGCGACTGATCCAGGTGAGAGGCGGCTGGTGGCCGGTCACGGCCCGGTGTGCGCCGCCGCCGCTCACTTGGCCAGTTAGGTCGCGGCGCCACCGGCGGCGGTCTGGTCACGTGGCACACGGTGCACGGTGCAGACCGCGCACGCGCGTGCGTGCGTGCGTGCGTGCGTGCGTGCGTGCGTGCGAGCGTGTGTGCGTGCGTGCGTGCGTGCGTGCGTGCGTGCGTTTGTGCGTGCGTGCGTGTGTGCGTGCGTGTGTGTGTGTGTGTGTGTGTGTGTCGTGAATCGTGTATCGTGTGCATATATGGATTGGCAGTCGGACTGCTGCAATTCATTTGTTCGCCTCAGCACTCCAGTTCTCCTATTCGCTTCGAGACATTGCGCTGGTGCCTGACCTGATGCGGCGTCAGCGACTCTGTATGCCGCATACGGCCAATGGAAACACTATGGTAGAATGCGTTTTTTGTTTGAATATTTCAACCCTTCATTAATTATTCTCCAAAATTGAAAGGTTGTTCTATTATTAATCGATGGGAAGTTGATAATGAGACTTCTTTTTGTCTGTACGTTCTGCCGTTTACACGAATGCGTCTCGTTGCAACGTTATCTGACATGGACCCAATTTTGCCCAGCTCGAAACGTACCACTGTCGAACGAGTTTACCGTACGGCCGTGCATTTCCGTATCACGAACGGTCAGGCTCAAACCTATAGCGTGCCATGTCATGGTACGAACACGTCAGTTGACAGGAAAAGGAGAGATATCTATTTGATGATAGCTACAAGGATGAATTTACTTACCGTTTTCACACGAATTTTCAGTCCTAGTTTACCAACGGCGCCAGTGTCCTATATTTTAACATGCCGATCCAAACGTTTGGAATTGCTAGATATGCTGTAAAAATCAGGATCTCGAATACCATAGAGGCGGTTGACACACTGAGCACAGGCAACAGTTTATGAAGTCCATATGAATACCAATGCATGCAATAGCTATAGGGTTCTCAAACATTGGGAGTGAGGGGGAACTCTATAGGTCCTCGTGTTAGAAGATAAGAGAGGGACCAATTGCAACCAACGATGGGGGGGGGAGGGGGGCACTGGCTCAAGTATTGTAAAAGGTCACTGCTACCGACTGATTCGAGGGCAGGACAAGAGGCGATGCCCATCCCCCGCCACGGTACCGGCGGGTCCATAAGGTACGTATTGTGTAAGGGCAGATGCGCTGCCTCGTGCATAAGAAAGCATATTGTTGCTAACAGGCAAGCATGTCAGTGCATTATGG